>JAGKTI010027095.1:554-12396 GCA_018397915.1 Birgus latro | reverse complement strand
ACACACACACACACACACTTAAACACACGGACAACCCACAAACCATATACTTAACACCTATGCTCTTGTGACTAAGTCTGGACTGAATAAAAATGTGTTAGCGGAGGTATAACTACAGGTATTAACAATCAGGCTCCTATGAACCAAACAACTGGATGAAATCGTCCGAGTTAGCTCGAATAAAACTACGAGAAAACCCACCACCAGAAGACAGACTAAAATATCTAGGACATGACTATCCCCCTTAAAAATGTTTCATGATAATCTCCTTTGGCTTGCTTGTCTGGACTCCGAAATATTGATGGAGAGCTTAATGCTAATAGATAATGATCCGGAACAGAGTTTCAATCAAGGAGGGAAATGAAGCTTATTAATTTTTTAGTCTTGTAGATTAATTTGGCATAAATAATTGGGTGGGATGTGTTTAGGAATAGGGAATATAGAAAGGAGTATCATGAGCAAAGGATATAAAGCTAACGTAGGAAAACAGATTGACTCGTAAGGTTGGTTTCGAAGCAATATATTATAATTTATCATTTAAATTACGGTATGATTTATGCGAGATTTGAGCTAGCTTTATATATTCTACTAGAAAATCAAGGAATATAGCACTAGAAATAGTAATAACAGCATAAACTGACCTTAAAACGGCGGAAAACAAGCGGAGGTAGGGCTGAGGAGGCAGGTGTGGTCCTGGTGGCGGTGCAATGAACTAACCAAGCTGATGACGTTAAGGTGGCGACCACTACCTCTCATTTGTACCCCAGACACCCTACAGGACGGACCTCTCGGCTCCACCTGCCCAGCTGATGGACTTTGGCGATTTTTCTCCTCCATTTCAGGTCTGTTTTGGGAAGTTAAAAGCCTATTATTTCAAGCATGACTTATTTTCCAAGTGTTTGGTGTCTTTCGGTGAAAACGAAGCTCGAATTTAATTTATATTATTTTTATAAAGAAATAACCAGATATTCTTAGGAATGTTGCCGGTCTTTTCAATATGTCTGCCAGTGAGGTGAAGGAAGCCGGCAGACTGTCCTTTCAATTTAGTGAAATTTCAATACTACCAACATCAATACCAGTGTCCTCATTACTGCCTGCTGTCTACATTATTCATTTCAATATACATAATTTTACAGTGAGAATTTTTCCTACTCTACCACAAACTGCAAGACTGGAAATAAGCCACATATGTTGAGGCCTGATCGTGAATAAATCCTCCTGTTAATCTCAGTAAACCGATAACGAATTATCCTATTTTATTCCTCGCATCTGAAGACAACTGCATTTACTTTAATTTTTGCGAATTAAGAGTTATGGGTATTTTTTCTGTAAATGGGGAATTATTTTCAAACTAAGGATTATTTCGAACTGGGGGGATTTGACACATCATTCATTAATCCTTTAGTTACGAGAGATGCAATAAGCTGAATAAAAGCGTCTGGTGGTTGCCTGATGTCAGACTGGAAGGGGTATTACAGGATCAATTTCTGCCCTTGATAGGCCTTCAATACTGCCATTAACTCCTTCACTATAGCGTATTTTGCCAATTATTCTCGCGATTTCCAAACTATTTAAATCAGCCTAATTTATGATCTAAAGGGGTTTGATATAGCCTTAACCCCTTCACTATTACAAGTCCTATGCTGAATAAAATCGTCTGAAGGCAGCATGAACTGAACGAAAAAAGTCGTTGAACTGAAGAGAGCTATACTCCATTTCAACAAGTTTGGCACCATCTGTGATGCCCTCAACACCTGTAGTGTTGATATAAATCCTCTGCACTATGTGAACCCCCATTTATTACCTTGAAAATTAATATAAAAAGGCAGTGCAAAAAGGTATATCCAGTACTAAGGGCCTTTATCAGTACTACAGGTATTGATGACATCACTGATGGGGCCAGACTCGGTGAAATGGAGTGTACGTCTCACACTCTGGTCCAGATTTTCGTTCTTATACAGCCTATGTTACTAAGCTCAGTGGCAGAATATAAAATGCTATGGCTAAATAAGTCAGTAAGATAAATGACATATTATTCATATTTCGCCTCGCTATTCACGTCTCCACAAATTAGCTAAACTCTGCATTTTTTCCCCAGGCTGTACTTCGCTGGCTGGTACAATGTTCAGCAGCAGCGAGGAGTGAAGAGCAAGCAAGAATTAACACCTTCACTACGAGAGATGCATATATGAACCCACTGGACTGATTGCTGAAGTTAGCCCTGTCCTGCAGCCCACCATCCTTTTGGTAGTGTCAGTGCCACCACACGGTGTCCCTCTCCAGCACCATAATGGATGGATGGAGGTTGCATTTAATCCCTTCTGTTGGACACCCTTCGTCAGAGGCAGTCAAAATACAATTATACAGGCGTCATCCTACAGAAGTCAGCAACAGGTATATGCAAGGATATTGTATTTTGCTAATATTATTGCGAATAAATTTGCGATTATCGTTGTTGCAAGTGTGCATCTCTGATATGAACAGCCTTGTGTAAGCTCAGCGCACTAATTAATCCTTTAATTGCACTCATATTAAATCTTAACATGTATTAACCTTTTATACTGATATGGTCTAATCTTTCACCCACAGGTTGGCTCGCTGGCGTGTAGTGATGGTATGGTGAAGGGCAGGCTGGGGTGGGGGTGGGGGGTAGCCAGGAGCAGGGAGGGTCATGGGGCAAGCTTAGGTGGGTTAGGCAGCAGAGATATGGTCATCTAGGTTGGCTTTCTAGGCGAGGTGAAGTTAGGAGTGTGGTCTTAGGTCATTTGTTTAGCTTACTTGGTGTTGGTTGTATGGTTGACCGGCCGGTCACGTCTGTGGTTGTCCACGTTGGTGGTTGGACACGGCAGGTTTTCTGAGCAGCGATACACCACCAACGGAGGAGCGGCAGCAGCAGCAGCAGCAGCATCGTCATCGTCCTTGTCGTCATCAGTAATAGTAGTGGCAGCAGCAGCAGTAACTTCAGCGATGAGACAGGTAAGTGGATGATCCTGAAATGGAAATGAAATTAGCCAAATGTAACACATGACAGAAACTTCAGTTTTGAATAATGGTTGAATATTAACCTAGAAGAGTAAAGACCTAAACACCTAATGTACATAACATGTATGATGCTTTCCTGAACAAGTATACAGTATATGGCTTTACTTAATCTAATATGACAGCACTAAAAGCACATTAGGTCATGATAATTATGATTTTGACAGGCGAGCACAGAAGAGCGGAGATGCATCATCGACCACCGAGCTTCCCTGAACCCGATGTGATGAGAGGGGGCGAGGACGGGAGAGGGGTTGATGGAGCAGGACGGACGAGCGAGGGAGCGAGGACGGATGGATGTAGGAGCGAGGACAAGCGAGGGGCCGAGAAGATAAGACCCATGAGGGGACGAGCTACTACTTCGACGGGATGCTGGTGTGTAAGCTGTTGGCAGCCTTTCCCTTGTGACCGTATTCTCGTCAGCCCAGTAGTATCTCTGGTGCATTTACCCTAACCTGACGGGTATCCATAACCTCTTTATGCTCAGTCTATAGCAAAGTAATAATCAGACTGGAGTATTTGACTAGTAATCAAGGTTACTCATTCTTAACTTTTAGCGTAAGTCCATCGTGAAACGAAGAGGCATTAAAGAAAAATACGCTCATGAGAACGTCACTATGCTGTCACTTAAATCTACTGAATTAAGACAACTGATAGAGAATTATAATTGAGAGCTGTTGCTGTGACTGTTAATCTTACAGAATGATGCAGACGGCGCACCTACGACGAGAGGCGGGACCTGCAGCGTCGGCGTGGGGGTGTTGTGTCGGAGTGGGGCTTGCTGGGTCGGCGTGGCGGTCGTTGTGTCGGAGTGGGGCTTGCTGGGTCGGCGTTGGGGCTTGCTGGGTCGGCGTTGGGCTTGCTGGGTCGGCGTGGGACTGCGGCGTCGGCGTGGGACTGCGGCGTCGGCGTGAAGCTCCAGTGCTGGTGTGGGACTGCAGCAAATACGTCAACAGCAGCTGCAATGGTAAGAAATAAATATTCAGTCGTGTGCTAAATAAATATTCAGTCGTGTGCTAAAGATTGTTCATAGGGTTGCTAGCTTGTACCTTCAATTGACACAGCTGCCAAACACTAAGCAAACCAGAGATAATTAGTGAAAAAATACGACCAAACAAAAATACAAAATTCACTTCTGTGGAGATGTAAAGTACTATCAAAAGTTCTGTCTGCACATGCGTAAGCTAAAGATCACATAATCTATTTCTTACATTTAACCTTTAAAAGGGAATTGCGTAACAATGTAAAAAAAATTCGGAAGGTTCGGATGATGCAATGGTAAGATAAATTTGCTGTATGATAAATCTGCTTATACTTGCTGACCTAAAACTCTTACAGCATCTGCATGTGTAACTAAAACATCCATGTGCACACAAACACCTTAATAGAACTGCTGCTGAGACTACGTTCATCTTGCAGGGGGTGAAGAACTGCCGAGACAGAGCTGTGATGTCGCCAGGATTAGATGAGGGCGGGAGATGAAGTGTCAGTCGGGATCTGTGGAAGCTGCAAATGGTAAGATGTAGTTTAGTGTTAAGATATCCGAATCTAATTACATGTCTTGGTCAGTTAAATATCTGCACGACAGTGAAAATAAACAGCCATATATATACAGATAACTTGGAGAGCTGTTACAAATATTTCGTTCATCTTTCAGGCTGATGCTGAGGATCTCTGACGGAGTACAGACGCTGGCGGCAGACGCACTGGTGGCGGAAGTGTTGGAGTCAGTGGAAGTGTCGTCGGAACTTGTCGGGGGCCTGTGGAAGCACCGACGAGGCCTGTCGGGGCTTGTGCGGGCGTCATCGGGACCTGTGGAATCTGTGGTATTGCTGACAGTTGTAGTGATGAACAGTTTTGCTGACAGAGGTAATCTTGTTGGCATAATGGACTTAGTGCCTCTTCCTATGTGATTTACTTGTCACTTTTGTGCAATATAGATATACTTACAGCATAAATGAAATTGGTGTCATTAAATAATCTGCAACAGTAACATTAAGGAATCATTACTGTCACAAGGAAGAGGTGTTAATGAAATAGACCAACAAGATAAAGGCTCATGTTCCATGTCCAGTTATAGATGGTAAATAATTATGAAAAAAGAAAAAGTTCATGTAGCAGATTAAGTAACTCTGAAATACCTTATCGGACTCGAGACCCGTATGTTTACCGACACTGGTATTACAGGGAGTGACGTGTGAGCAGAAGTGTACTGTACATTCACTTATCGAGGTGGCCAGAACAGCAAAGAGGGTACCACAAGAGGAAGCCAAAGGGAAAGAGCAAGGAATACAAGAAATTATGCCTGTGACACAAGAAGCAAGTCGAGATTTGATAAGTTATACTGGGATGCCAGAGTAAAGTCTGCAATTCATCACGCCAGGTATAGTTTAGTTGTATGAAATTTGATTGATGTGGAATATGATTATACTGTTTAATGATTCTTTTGGATACGTTAATAATTTAGCTTTGTCTCCAAAATTCTTGCATGCATTGGCTTCGAAATTGTACTGTTACATAAGATTTAAATAAGATGTTATATCAGTACAGTTATCATACAACGGAAAGTCCTCGGTATAAAGAGCATTTTCAACGTTTTTCTTTGTCGGTAAATTTGGTGTTAGGAAGATACTTGAATCAAATTTCTACTGGTACCTTTATAACTAATTTGCTGGTTCAGTGATATCAGTTTCTATCTATATTGCCAGACGCCATAATCCCGTAAGGCGTGGCCATTTGACTGAGTTATTTGTCTTACGGGAAGGGGCACTAACCCTCCACCAACCCACTTGTTGACACATAGGGAACACGTATGGTTTGGTTATATGGTTATCACCCAGATAAAAAAAAAAAAGCTACCTGCAAAGGAAAGAAAAGCAATAAGAAGGGACAGGAAAGATGAGAGAAATAAGAAGAGAGGAGGGCAGGCACAGAAAAAGAATGATAAAGGCTAAGGAAGGAGTAGGCAGCACTACATCAAGCGAGTGGATGATGGTCGCCACCACCTACCACCAAATCGGTTTCTAATGTATGAAAAAAAAAAAAAAATCAATACAACCATGATACAAAGACTGGTTGTATCTGATATGATTATTTTATGGAGACGTTGCATTATTAATTTTTGCTTGGCCTCCAGTTGCATCTCCGTCCAGACTGCTAAGCTCTAGCACTAACACAGAACCTTGTGGCAATTACGAGATTGTGCCAGGAAATTGTTGTACCATAGTACTGTTGTAGTCTGCCTATGAGCTACGTAAAATAGGCTGCAAAAGAATGAAAATCTCCCAAACTAAGATGAATGAAATGTGGAATAAAAAAACACCCACTTGGCAGACGGAGAGAAGACTTGCGATGCTGAAGAGAAGCCGATGGTAGAGGGACACTGGTGATGCTGACCGTGGGAGAGACGATGCTGACCGTGATCGTGAGAGGGACCTCGACAAAGAACCTCATCTGAAGGGAAGATTAGGTATGTACTTCACAAAATACCATGTACAATGAGACAAAATAGCAAGGGCGAAATATCTAGTACAGTGAGTGACAAAGCCAAAATAATGTAAACATATTTGATGATAAAATAAGTGTGGATATTTTCAACAAAGCCACGGTCCGAAATAACGAATACACTAAGTCCTAATTTTGTATGGCATTTACAGGAGTGAAATCATCCTGCCTGTGCTGCCTCAACATACTCTTCAATGCCACCGATACCCCGTCTTGAATCTACCCCGCCGAGGATGAGCTGCCTACCCTTCAATATCCTCCTCTATTATCCGGTAATGTACGAGGACTTTTAGCCTCAAAGTATTTTTTATTTTACACCAATCACTCGTTAGTCAGGATATGGTAGTTTTAGTTCACGACTCGGTAGAGCTCTAAATACTCTGCCTTCAGTTAATATCTAGGTCTTGGTCAGCCCATAGTCTTCAGATCTGTCATAGGGTAGTATCATTTTAAAAAAGCGCTAAGGTGTAGACATGACCATTTTATTTACTTCCTGAAACGTAATGAAAGAATGCCAAGCCTTTCTGTATCGTTGCTGACTACACTATATTGCGGAATGCAGGCTGATCACATAAATTAAAGGTGTTTCATAAATAAGTGTATATCACTATGGACTTGCTTACACCTTTGTGCTTTTTTTAATAACTCAAATAGTTTGCCTTTCTTGTTAGTTGGTTAGTTAAGTCCTACGTCATCCTTGGCCCTTTATAAATTCATATCACACCCCTCTATATTACACCCCCAGTCAGTCAGGCACTCACAGGCCCAGTCACTCCACAGTCACTGATTCTGCCTCTCAGTACCTTTAACCTTTTGACTCACTGATCAGCAGTCGGCACAGTTAGTCAGTCTACAGTCTAGTTGATAACATTCACTTTAGTCAGACTACACTCTTGATCACTCCACCCTTACTGATTCAGCCCACATCCATCACTCCAAGCCCTTCATGATTCACCCCACATCCTCCAGTACTCCAAACCCTTAGTGTCTGTCAGTCTACAGCTTTAATCAGTCCACAGCCCTACTGACCCAGTCAGTACACAGCCCTACTGACCCAGTCAGTCCACAGCCCCACTGACCCAGTCAGTCCACGGCCCCACTGACCCAGTCAGTCCACGGCCCCACTGACCCAGTCAGTCCACAGCCCCACTGACTCAGTCAGTCCACAGCCCCACTGACCCAGTCAGTCCACAGCCCCACTGACCCAGTCAGTCCACAGCCCCACTGACCCAGTCAGTCCATAGGCCCACTGACCCAGTCAGTCCACAGCCCTACTGACCCCAGTCAGTCCACAGCCCTACTGACCCCAGTCAGTCCACAGCCCTACTGACCCCAGTCAGTCCACAGCCCTACTGACCCCAGTCAGTCCACAGCCCTACTGACCCCAGTCATTCCACAGCCCTACTGACCCCAGTCAGTCCACAGCCCTACAGACCCAGTCAGTCCACAGCCCCACTGATCCCAGTCAGTCCAAACTCCTACTAACCCAGTCAGTCCACAGCCCCACTGACACCAGTTAGGCCACAGCCCCACTGACACCAGTCAGGCCACAGCCCCACTGACCCAGTCAGGCCATAGCCCCACTGACCCCAGTCAGTCCACAGCCCCATTGACCCCAATCAGTCCACAGCCACACTGACCCCAGTCAGTCCACAGCCCCACTGACCCATCTGTCCACACCCTATGTTAGTCCTCATCACCAGTCAGTCATTGGTAATAGGCCAGTTCAATCAGTAAACACGTCAGTGAGTCCACACCCACAACCAGTCAGTCGTTGTACACCCATGGACAGTTCCCACCTTCTAAAATTCAGGTAGTCCACACCCACTGTCACCACAAACACTTACTGATTCACTCCACAGCCTCCATCACTACATACCTTTACTGATTCATTCCACAGCCTTGTAAAATCCTGTCAGTCCTCACCCTGTCACTCAGTCCTCACCCTGTCACTCAGTCCTCACCCTGTCACTCAGTCCTCACCCTGTCACTCAGTCCACACCCTGTCACTCAGTCCACACCCTGTCACTCAGTCCACACCCTGGCACTCAGTCCACACCCTGGCAATCAGTCCTAGCCCCGGCACTCAGTCCTAGTCCCGGCACTCAGTCCTAGCCCCAGCACTCAGTCCTAGCCCTGTCAGTCCACACCCTGTCACTCAGTCCACACCCTGTCACTCAGTCCACACCCTGTCACTCAGTCCACACCCTGTCACTCAGTCCACACCCTGTCACTCAGCCCACACCCAGTCACTCAGTCCTAGTCCTGACACTCAGTCCTCACCCTGTTACTCAGTCCACATCCTAGCAACATCAGTCACCATCAGTTAGTCAACATCAGTCATTTTAGATCTTCAATCATCTGTCAAGTCAGTCAATCCATTTAGTCCACAGTCCAGTCTACTCAATCCACAGTCCAGTCTATTTAGTCCACAGTCCAGTCTTCTCAGTCCACAGTTCAGTCCAGTCACTTCACAGTCCCATCCACTCAGTCCACAGTCCAATCCACTAAGTCCACTGCCACAGTCCAATCTACTCAGTCCACAGCCACAGTCCAGTCCAGTCCACACCCACAGTTCAGCTAGCCAGTAAATTCGCAGCTTGGTCCAGTCCAGTCTACACACACCGTCCAGTCCAGTCCACATCCTCAGTTCAGTCCAGTCCACATCCTCAGTTCAGTCCAGTCCACACCCACAGTCCACACCCACAGTCCACACCTTCAGTCCAGTCCAGCCAGTCAGTCCACACCCACAGTCCAGCCCACACTCAGTCCAGCCCACACTCAGTCCAGTTCAGTCCACACCTACAGTCCGGTTCAGCCAGTCAGTCCACACCCACAGTTTACATCCATAGTCCACACCCACAGTCCAGCCCACACTCGGTCCAGTCCAGTCCACTCCACACCTTCAGTCCGGTCCAGCCAGACAGTCCACACCCACAGTCCACACCTTCAGTCCTGCCCAGCCAGTCAGTCCACACCCACAGTCCACACCCACAGTCCACACCCACAGTCCACACCCACAGTCCACACCCACACTCACAGTCCAGCCCAGTCCAGTCCACACCCACAGTCCACACCCAGAGTCCACACCCACAGTCCAGTTGACACCCACAGTCCAGTTGACACCCACAGTCCAGTTGACACCCACAGTCCAGTCCAGTCCACACCTTCTGTCCAGTCCAGCCAGTCAGTGCACACCCACAGTGCACACCCACAGTGCACACCCACAGTGCACACCCACAGTCCACACCTACAGTCCACACCTACAGTGCACACCTACAGTGCACACCTACAGTGCACACCTACAGTCCACACCTACAGTCCACACCTACAGTCCACACCTACAGTCCACACCTACAGTCCAGTCTAGCCAGTCAGTCCTCACCTACAGTCCACACCTACAGTCCACACCTACAGTCCACACCTACAGTCCGCACCTACAGTCCGCACCTACAGTCCACACCTACAGTCCACACCTACAGTCCAGTCCAGCCAGTCAGTCCACACCTACAGTCCACACCTACGGTCCAAACCCACAGTCCACACCCACAGTCCATACCCACAGCCCAGTCCAGTCCACACCAACAGTCCACACCTACAGTCCACACCTACAGTCCACACCAACAGTCCACACCAACAGTCCACACCAACAGTCCCCACCTACAGTCCACACCTACAGTCCACACCTACAGTCCACACCTACAGTCCACACCCACAGTCCACACCCACAGTCCACACCCACAGTCCACACCCACAGCCCAGTCCATCCACACCTAGAGTCCAGTCCATCCACACCTAGAGTCCAGTCCATCCACACCTAGAGTACAGTCCATCCACACCTAGAGTCCACAGACCATACCCACACCCACAGATCAAACCCACAGTCCAGTCCACACCCACAGTCCACACCCACAGTCCACACCCACAGTCCACACCCACAGTCCACACCCAGTCCAGTCCAGTCAGTCAGTCCACACCCACAGTCCACACTCAGTCCAGTCCAGTCAGTCAGTCCGTCCACACTCCTACACTGCTTTTTCGCTAACTTGGCCTAAAATTACCATCTTTAAACCCTTAAATCTGAACTGTAGCAATAGATTAACACTTGAATATGGTGCTAGTCATGAAGAAGTGCTATGGAAAGGATGCTGAGCCACAGCATTGTCTCATTCTGCCACTGAGCTGCGTGAAATGAGCAGCAAAAGTACGAAAATCTAGGCCAAGTTAGCGTAAAAACAGTATAGTCCAATCCAGTCCAGTCAGTCAGTCAGTCCACGCCCCAAGTCCAGTCCAATCAGTTAGTCCAGTCCAATCAGTTAGTCCACACGCTCACTCCGGTATAGTCGTCAGTTAGTCCACACCCACACTATGGTGTAGTCCAGTCGGTCAGTCCACATCCCAAGTTCAGTCCAGTCCAGTCAGTCTGTCCACACCCCCAGTTCAGTCCAGTCAGTCAGTCCACACCCCAAGCTCAGTCCAGTCAGTCAGTCACTCCACACCACCAGCCCCGTCCAATCAGTCAGTCCACACCCCCAGTTCAGACCAGTCAGTCCACACCCCGACTATGGTGTAGTCCAGTCAGCCAGTCAGTCAGTTCACATCTCCAGTCTAGTCTAATCACTCCATACCCCCAGTCCTGTCCAGTCAGTCTGTCCACGCTCCCAGTCCAACCAGTCTGTCCATAACCACCAGCCCAGTCCAGTCAGGCAGTCCACACCCCCAGTTCAGTTCAGTTCAGTCAGTCAGTCCACACCCCCAGTTCAGTCCTGTCAGTCAGTCCACGCCCCAGTTCAGTCCGCGCCCCCAGTTCAGTCCAGTCAGTCAGTCAGTCCACACCCCCACTACGGTGTAGTCCAGTCACCCAGTCAGTCAGTTCACACCTCCAGTCTAGTCTAGTCATTCCATATCCCCAGTCCTGTCTAGTCAGTCTGTCCACGCTCCCAGTCCAACCAGTTTGTCCATAACCACCAGCCCAGTCCAGTCAGTCCACACCCCCAGTCCATTTGTCAGTCAGTCCACATCCTCAGTCCAATTGTCAGTCAGTCCACACTCTCAGTCCAGTCCAGCCAGTCAGTCCACACCCTCAGTCCAGTCCAGCCAGTCAGTCCACACTTCCAGTCCAGTCCAGCCAGTCAGTCTACATCCACAGTCCACTTCAGTTCAGTCCAGTTAATCCACTCCCACACTTCAGTCCAGTTCAGTTCGCATTCACAATCCACTTAAGTCCAGCTCAGTTAATCCAGACCCACCGTCCAGTCGTTGAGTTAGTCAGTCCACACCCTCATTCCACACACAGTCC
>JAGKTI010027094.1:0-13369 GCA_018397915.1 Birgus latro | reverse complement strand
TCTGACATATGGAAGTGAAGCTTGGACCCTGTTGGAAGGACAGAAGTCAAGAGTGAGAGCAGTGGAAATGAGTTATTTGAGAGGAGCATGTGGAGTCACATGGAGAGACAGACTAACAAATGAGGAAGTGAAGGAGCGTTGTGGTGTGCTTGAGGACGTGATGGGAAGCGTTAGGAGAAACACGTTAAGGTGGTTTGGGCATGTGGAAAGGATGGAGAGTGAAAGATTGACAAGGAGAATGTATGTGAGTGAGGTGGAGGGGGCGAGAGGGAGGGGGAGGCCGAGGATGAGATGGAGGGATGGAGTGGAGAGGTATATGAGAGAGGGGGGTGTGATTTGGGAGCGTGGTAGTGAAATGGCAGGGGACGGAGTGACATGGAGGCGATTTGTTTGTGGCCACCTCGTTCGGGAGTGAGGCGTCTGGCAGTAGATAGATCGATAGATCGATGATGATGCCTTGCGCTAACCCCCAAGTGTGGTGGATTGTGCTGTACAGTCCAGGCAAAGACCTAACCCTCACACCTTTGAAATGAACGTCATATTTGGAGGAGGAGTTGTTGTTGTTGTAGTTGTGGTAGTAGTAGTAGTAATAATAATTTCCACATGGATGGAGGTACGTCAGGTAGAACAGTAGTAGTAGCTGTAGTAGTAGTAGTAGTAGTAGTACTGTAATACAGTAATAGTAATAGTATTAGCAATAGTAATAACAATGGTAGTAGTTGCAGTAATTCCCAAATGGATTGGGGTAATGTTAGGTAGAACAGTAGTAGTGGCAGACCTAATCCTCACAACTTTTGAAAGGCGCTCCAAATAGATTTGTATTCCCGTCGGCTAATGCGGCTCCCTGGCGCCTCTCCCTTAGCGATTTATTTTTCGATATGGCAGGTTAATACCCTAATATCCTTTTCTACGTTACGCACAGTATGGCGATATAGGAAGGATTTGTTACCCCGGAATAAGACAGTTTTATAACAAACAGAAGAAATCGCTTAGAAAGAGGTGTTAGAGAGCTGTTAGCTATTTTGGCAAGATAGAACTAAGGAAAGATGGAACGAAAGGAGAAAGAATGGAAGGCAAGAATGATGTCAGGAAGGAAGATAGGAAGGAAGGGGGTCATGAAGGAAAGAAGGAGCTAAGAATGAAGATAATGAAAGAAGAAAGGAATGAAGGGAGGGGTCAGAAAGGAAAGGAGGAAGGACTGAAGGATGGACGGATGGATGGAAGAAACTTACGGAGTAATGTCTAGAAGCTCACGAAAGAGATAAAAGAGGGGAGGAAGGAAATGAGGATGGAAAGATTGGATTCTCACGTAGGAAGGAAGGAAGGACGTAAGTCGGTAGGTAGGAAGGCAGGCAGACAGGCAGGTCACAAGGCAGTTCATCATCATCATCATCCGGACCTCCTTTCCCACGTCCAGACAGCCCAAATTTGCCCAATCCAATGGGCCACACTTTCATTCACTCATCATTCAAGCTCCCGGAATCCTGGCAGTATCGGATATGCCAGAAACATTCAACACGTTTTGTAGCTTCACATAAACGTATCCGATAGAGTCAATCTGGACGCTGCCATGTTAAAAAGGGGTACCAAATCGCTGATCAAGCACTTCACCTCACAACATTCATCCAGCCAGCTCGATTTCTTGTCAGTTTTAGCCTTACCGACTTCCAAACCTCTCCTTCTCACACACTCATCCACCATATCTCCACCTTCTCCTTGGCCTACCTCGCCTCCTCCCTCCTTCAAATTTGCTCAGATATTCCTTTTTCACCACTATTGTTATCCATTCTCTCCACATTACCATGCTATCTCAGTACTCTCTCTTTGATTCTGGTGTCCATAGACTTCCTCACTCCGCATCTTTCACGAATCACATTATTTCGTATCCTATCCACCCTCTGTACTTCACATACATTCCTCAGCAGTCCCATCTCCACTGTTCTTACTCTTGACTTTTTATTTTCATGCCACACCATAGTCTCACACCCATATGTTAAAGATGGCACTAACACTCCTTCATGTAAGCCTCGTGCAGCTGCAACACTCAAGCCTCTGTTTCTATCAAGGCCTTGATTGCACCAGCTGCTTTCCTTTCTTGTGTCACTCTACTTTCCACTTCTTTTGCACATTCTCCTCTCTTTTCTATTGCTGTACCCCGGTATTTGAACTCTCTCAACAATTCCAGTTTCTCCATTCACTGTAACATCACACTTGGTCACCTTCTCTCTCAGTAACCATCACTTTACTCTTTTCTACATTTACTCTCAAGGCACGACGCTCACAGACATCAGCAAAACTCTGCACTAGTCTACCAAGTTCTTGTCTGGTATTTGCAAGTAGTACTGCATCATCAGCATACAACAAATATGAGATAATTCCATCTATCACCATTCATTACCAACGCCACCCTCCTCTCCATTACTCGTGTTTTAACTTTTCTCATCACAGGTGTAGGTCTGAAATGTATGTGGGTAACTTACCTGAACACATTAAATTGGGGGACACTGATAAATGTGTATAAAGAACACTGAGTTCAAGGGCTGTGGGCCAGTGTAGACGATTTCCGGTGTGGGCTGTAACTTTTTAACGTGTACTTATAATTACTGTATCCTACTGAGCTTCTTACATCGATGCACTACTCACTCTCTCAGTATCTGCTCGTAAGTATTTTAAAGCTCACAAATTTATCAACTGCTCTGTATACCTAATATCAACACAAAAATTATCGGATCTTTACTTAGTAGAAACATAAAGAAAATAGCGCAGCCTGCCTGTCTGTTCACACGTCTGTTCATCTGTGCTCCTGCAGCTTAGCCATCAATTAAGCAGTCCAGGGTTGACAGACCAATGCTCCACTGTATGGAATACAGGCTACCACGGAGATATGAAGCTCCTGGAGTCTGTACAGCGCAGATGGATCAAGGAAATCAGTGGCCTGTCCGAACTCAGTTATGCTGACCGTCTGAAAAACCTGGACCTGTATTCTGTAAAAGGGAGACTGATCAGAACTGACCTTATTAAATACTGGAAAATCTTTCATCACCAATCCCCTATCACACCGCCCAAACTTTTTTCTCTTCCTTCATTAACTCACACCAGTCATAGATTCAAGGTGGCCAAGCCCCGCATTTCATCCGAGTGTAGACGCAGGTTTTTCAGTATAGACCTCTGGAATTCTCTGTCTGATAATACTATTAGCACTGACTCAGCTACTTCATTTAAAAAGTCCCTCCACTTACAACTAGGTCACATCTTGTTTGATTATATTGAATAACTACTATTCATAATTCGAAGTCCTTCAAGTAGTTTATCCACCCTGCATATGGCACAAAACTCAGCCCCTACTCAATATATTCAGATGATGATGTGTATAGCGAATGAGGCTGGCGTGCCAGCAGGTATGGGCTGCCCTGCTTCTAAAAAGCAGATTCCTACCGAGCCATACTGTCAAATAGTAATGGGGTAGCCAACCAGGTGAGTAAACCTTTGCCAACTGAGGACAAGAACAAACTACTCAACAGTTTAATAGGACCATTTGGGTGGTGGTGGTAGTACGTTAGTAGTAGTAGTACTGTGTTGTTGTTAGTGGTGGTGGTTGCAGCCCCTGGCTGATGTGAAGCATGAACCCAGTGGACTGCAGGCTGATGTTACCCTCCTGCAGCCCACCATCGTGCTTTGAGGGAACAGGGAAGAAGTTGAGGGACGTTTGTATAACCAGGCAGTTGGGCTGCCCAGTTATGTCAGCGCCACCACGTGAAGGCGTCCCTCTCCACAAATATTAGTGGGATTATTAACAAGCCACACGTGTATATACAAAAAAAAAGAAAGTAAGAATGCTCCCTAACACCCTTTCCTAATCTCTCTCTCTCTCTCTCTCTCTCTCTCTCTCTCTCTCTCTCTCTCTCTCTCTCTCTCTCTCTCTCTCATTTCTTCACTAGGCCGGCTCTCCTGAAATCTTATATAAATCTTCTAGTTAGACCAAGAGAATCAGGATGATGAGGTAAAGTTGTTAGAAAGGTTTTTGGCAAGGTGCCAGAAGGAGCGTGAAGAATTCGAGTTGGAGAGTTGAGAACATTTAGCACGGATGAAATTATTTTTAGCAGAGCGAAGAACAGACTTAGCACGATTCCGGGCAGAAATATATAAAAGATGTGATTCAGGGGTGGGTTGGCTCCGGTACCTCTTATAGGCCCTCTCCTTGTTGCGGACAGCATTAGAACACGCGTGATTAAACCAAGGCTTTCTTGCCTCATATCAAAGGATATGAGAAAGGAATGTATGCTTCCATTCCCGAGAGAATAACCTCCGTAATGCGCAAGACACACTCAGATGGCTCCCGGCCATGGAAGCAATAATCATTCCAAGGAAAATCAAAGTATTGCCTGAGGGCCTCCCAATCTGCAGTTCCAAAGTGCCACAGGCGGCGTTTCTTTGGAGGGTCCACAGGCCGTACCGGAGCGATAGGACAGGTTAAGGTAATAAGGTTATGATCGGAGGAGCCCAACGGAGAGAAAAAATTTAACAGTGTAAGCAGAAGGATTAGTTGTTAGGAAAAGGTCAAGTATGTTGGAACTCTCTCCAAGGCGGTCAGAGATACGGGTAGGGTGCTGTACAAGCTGCTCTAGGTCATTAAGGATAGAAAAGATGTAGGCTCGTTCACCAGGTGGATCAGTGAAAGGAGAGGAGAGCCAAAGGTGGTGGTGAACATTGAAATCTCCTAGAATGGATATTTCAGAGAAAAGGATAGAATGTGTTCCATCGTAGAAGTAAGATAGTCAAAGAATTTTTGATAGTAGAATTAGGAGATAAGTAAACAGCACAGATATATTTAGTCAGAGAATGACAAGAAAGCCGAAGCCAGAGAGTAGAGAATTCAGAAGAATCAAGTTCAGGAAAACGAGAGCAAGATAGATCGTTGCGTACATATACGCAACAGCCACCCTTGGCTTTGAAATGAGAATAGAGAAAGTATGAGGTTACAGAAAAGGGTTTGCTGTCAGTTGCTTCAGACAGCTGAGTCCCAGAGAGAAAGAGAAAGTGAGGTTTAGAGGAGAAGAGGTGGTGTTCAACAGAGCGAAAGTTAGAGGAAAGGCCGCGAATGTTATAGGGGGTATCACACGGTACCTGAAATCATGGTTTACCGACGAAATCGTGGTAACCGCCCACGAAACCGTGGTAGCCGCCGAGGATTCCGTTGGCAAAATCTCTTTCCATCTAGACCGATTCCGTGCCCACGGAATCAGGGACAAAACTTTTTTTAAGTTATAATTCTCTCCTAGAGTGCCTATTACTTTCCATTATATATATTATTAATTATGAAAGCTTAAATAACCTTTTATATCGTGCAGGGATGAAATAACGATGTCGATAATTCAGTTGTTTTTATTGGGGAGCTCGGATACAAGTTAACACCACGAGTATTGTACATCGCCGTTCGTTCAACACTGGGTATACGATGGCATCTGGGCAGATATTATGGACAAGGGCTGCTGAAAATGCCCTCATTGAAAAAATCAAGCCATTCCCTTGTCTTTGGGATCACAAGTATCCCATGTTTCACAAGAAAACCTACGGTGTGGTGTTTTTGTTTACATTTTTGCCGACCGTCGGCGGCGTTCGAGGAACGTGTGTGATACGGTTTGTGCCTGGTTCCAGCAAACCAGGAACGCGTTCCATTGGCAATCCATGATTTCAGGTACCGTGTGATACCTCCTTTACAGAAATGGAGGAGTGAGTCAATAACTGGGTGAGGGGTTAGTGCCACTCCCCGTAAAACAACTAATCCAAAGACAAACGGCCACCTCTTACGGGATTATGGCGTCTGGCTATAGATGGATACATGTACAGATAGATTAATAGGTTTAGGTTTAAGATATATTTAGTGGTCTAGTGGATTTAGGCTGTCAACTGTGGCTATACTTCCAGCATTTCTTCATGACTAGCATTTATCTACCTATGGCTGGCGGTTTATTGGGTTTAGACTATTAACTATTGAGAATAGTTCACTTAATATTCACTTGCACTTCTTCATGACTAGTATTTTTGTACTTACGGCCTGTGGTTTAGTGGGTTTAGGTTGCCAATTGTGCCTATACTCCCTGCACTTCTTCATGACTAGTTTTTCTGCATATGCCAGGTGATCCAGTGGATAGGCTGTTAATTTAGGTCCAGTTAGGGTTCTGATGGGTGGAATGGGACTGTTATACTCTCCTGCACTTCTTCGTGGTTAATTTTCCACATAACTGATGGTGTAGTGGGTTCAGGCTCCCCAGTTGTGTTCCACTGAGAGGGCCACAAGATCGTGCTGTCTTCACTTAGTGGAATAATCCTCGCCTGTCGTATGTAAAGGAAGGTTTACTCAGTTGTTGTTGAGCCTCCCTTGGGAGGACCGGGCCAAGTAAGGGCCCGTCAGAGTGATAACAAAAGATATCAGAGGAAGCTTGAAGGGCTGGCCGAGCATCATGAGCGAAGCTCTGAGGGATGATGAGGCGCGGCATCCTGTTCTTCTCGAAAATCTGGGGGAGTAGAACGAGCAGCGCTTCCTTATCATCGCCACAGAATGCCTTCGCAGTCGCGATGCACATGGCAATGATCGTGTCTACACCTCCAGAACATCGGGGATCCTCCGGGCGGCCTCCACGAGCCGAAGGGCACTGCCGTGAATGGGCATCGCCCTTCACAGCAGCACCTCCCGGCCCAGTGATGCCCTTAGCCTCGGGACCCTTCGGTGTTTGGACGATGTAGATGACGACCGTCTCGCCCTTAGCTAACGAGAGCGAGGGGCGCCGTGAAAAGGGGGCAGCGATCCCGGAGCGATGCATGAATACATCGGCACCAGTATTCTGGCGCCGAATGAACCCATACCCTTCTCTCACACTGTACCACTTCATGGTGCCTTTGATAGACTGCACTCCTCCTTCAGGCTCAATACTGCTGTAGGCAGCCCCCCTCAACAGGTTGTAGGCTGAAGCAGTAGAAGAAGCCATGGTGAGAGGAGGAGATGCTCAGCGCTGCTGGATGCGAACTGTTACTTAGTTTAATATACGTATACGGGGCAGGGGATGGAACCCACTACTCTCAGATGACGGTCAGGACGTCTGTGTTTATATAAAGAAAACGTAAGAGGTAACAAAGTAATCTCCTTGGTTACTGATCAAATTTAACTTCCTGGTCATCAGCTGAGGTAAAAAGGGGCTGGGAATGCATGTCACGTGAGAAAATACAAAGTGTATTAGATAAATTCCATTCAGGTGATGTAATTAAGACACCAACAAGGCAGGTATGGCACACTGACATAGCAGGCCAGGTGCCAGGTGCCTGCAATTAGGGCCTATTATTCTCCAATTTATAATGCATCTAAGAAAATTTTGTATGAAGGGCAACCTATGGGCAACAAATTCTTTACGAGGGTATTAGAATCCTTGAGAAATATTACTGGGTATAAAAACTAAGGTGTTGTTTACATCGTGTGGCAACATCACAAAATCAAGATGGCCGCCAGTGCCCAGCGATGTTGCCGTAGGGTCGGAGGATCGAATCCACCCAAGGGTCATTGGTAGACATCAGGAAGGGCATCCGGTCATAAATTGCTACACGCTCCAATCCAAAAAGGCCGACGCATGCAAGCATGTTGCAGCCTTCAAAAACGAAGCGACGTTTTGGCTGTCCTTGCAGCGTCAAGGCGAATTAATTCTCGTCAGTCAAGGATGCCCCCTAACACCTCTTCCTAGCCGGTTTATTGTGCATATTACTCCTTGCTATCCTCGTGTCATTTAAATAATTCAACTAACACTATGCTGAGGATAAATAACACTGATATCCTCCCCCTCCACCTCACTCACATACACTCTCCTCGTCAGTCTCTCACTCTCCATGCTCTCCACATGCCCAAACCACCTTAATATGTTTCTCCTAACGCTTTCTATCACGTCCACATCTACACCACACCGCTCCTTCACTTCTTCATTTGTCAGTCTCTCTCCATGTGACTCCACATGCTCCTCTCAAATAACTCATTTCCACTGCTCTCACTCTTGACTTCTGTCCTTCCAACAGGGTCCAAGCTTCACTTCCATATGTTAGAGTTGGTATCACAATACTGTCATGTAGCAGCTTTTTCACTTCCATGCTCACTTCCCTGTTTCTTATCACTGCCTTCAAGGAATAAGCAACCTTTCTTCCTTGTTGTACCCTTTCAAGCACTTCACCCACTAAACATCCATCCTTACTCATCACACTACCCAAGAACTTAAATGCACTCACATTTTCCATTTCCTTCTCATCCAACCTCATTGTACATTCAGTGATGTCATCTCTCTCAAAGGCAATAACTTTACTCTTCCCTACATTCACCTTTAGATTCCATTTCTTACACACTCTCCCAGACTCATCCACCAAACCTTGCAGCTCCCCTTTGTCTTCAATTAAAAAACATAGCATCATCAGCAAACAACAGTACAGGGAGTTTCCAAACACTGCCCTCTCTCACTAGGGCCACTCCAACATCCACTGCCCGACCTTGTATCTCTTTTATAACCCCATCCATATACAGATTGAACAACCATGGAGACATGAGACATCCTTGTTTCAATCCAACCTTCAAACAGAAAAATTCACTTAGTTCACTATCCACATGCACTGCAGCCATAGCACCCTCATACATACTCTTCACAGCCTTCAACAACTTCCCATCTACTCCATATATTCTTAATACTTTCCACAATCCTTGTCTATCCACCCTGTCATATGGTTTCTCCAAATCCATGAAGGCCACATACAAGACCTTTCCCTTCCGTAGAAACTTTTCCACTAAAGATCTAAGAATGAATATCTGATCTACACAACCTCTTCCCTTCCTAAAACCTCCCTGTTCTTCTCCAACTAATCCTCTGTTGTTTCCCTAACTCTGTTAGTAAGTTTTTTTTTTTTATGCAAGGAAGAAGGAACCAAAGGCCATGGGGGTGCATACTATTCCTTCCAAGAAAAAACAAAAACATTACAACAGAGCCAAATTCAAGATCTATTCATTATGAGATGCCTGGACACACTGCATTTGAAAGACTTGAGATCATAGGAAGTAGGCAATACAGACAGAGGAAAACAGTTCCAGAGTTGACCAGTTGCATAAATGAAGGACTGGGAGTAACAGTTAACTCCTGCATTAAAGAGTTGGACGGGTACTATGTGCCGGTTGTAGAGGTGGAGGGATGCAAGCAGACAGTTCAGAGGAACAGTGACCGTTGAAGTAGCAATAGAAGTGAGATAAAGATGCAACAGTGTGGCGAAGAGACAAAGGTTGAAGGGAATCAGTAAGAGGAGGAGAGTTAATGAGATGAAAAGCTTTTGATTCCACCCTATTGAGAAGAACCTGCATGTGGGGAGCCTCCCCATACATGAAAGTTGTACTCCATACACGGGCGAATAAAACCCATGTACAAGGTCAACAACTGTGCAGGGGTAAAGAAAGTTCCTATTACACTAAGAAGACAAATGCCTACAGTTACCACAAACTTCTTTTTCCCCTTTTCCTTTGTACAGGAGAATTATTATACCTGACTAATGATACTGGAAAAGGATGCCTTCAGGTGGTGGCACTGATATAAACAGGCTGTTCCACTGCCTAGTTATACAAACATCCTTCAAGTCCCTCATTATTTCCCCAAAATGAAGATAGTGGACTGTGCAAGAACAGCAATTTCGGTCTGAAGTCCACTGGGTTCACGTTCAAATAAACCTGAAGCCAGAAGCAGCAGCCATAACAAAATAAAATAGACATCCTTGGGCAAAATGTGTTGTTATTACTGAATGCAATATTGATACCCACTACTTGGAAGTGAAGCTTGGACCCTGTTGGAAGGACAGAAGTCAAGAGTGAGAGCAGTGGAAATGAGTTATTTGAGAGGAGCATGTGGAGTCACATGGAGAGACAGATTAACAAATGAGGAAGTGAAGGAGCGTTGTGGTGTGGTTGAGGACGTGATGGGAAGCGTTAGGAGAAACACGTTAAGGTGGTTTGGGCATGTGGAGAGTGAAAGATTGACGAGGAGAGTGTATGTGAGTGAGGTGGAGGGGGCGAGAGGGAGGGGGAGGCTGAGGATGAGATGGAGGGATGGAGTGGAGAGGTATATGAGAGAGGGGGGTGTGAGTTGGGAGCGTGGTAGTGAAATGGCAGGGGACAGAGTGACATGGAGGCGATTTGTTTGTGGCCACCCCGTTCGGAATTGAGGCGTCTGGCAATAGATAGACAGATAGAATATTGATACCACAGGGGGGAACTGTGGATATATGCTACAGCATACAACACTGAATATTATCACTAATTATTGCAAAGTAATATTATAATGATGCCTATTTAATTTTGTTGTGGCTATCATATAGTAATTATTGTTTAGCTACAATCTCATTGTGGAGTTACAAATTACTTCATAAATAAAATTCTTTCAAGCAATTTTGTTCGAGAAGGCTCTGTGATGAGCCAGAAAGGAATGTCTTCATGTGGCTGCATTATGACTGTGCAGTGGAGCCGGCCAGTTATACAAACATGCCTCACCTCCCTCCCATCCCCTCTTATTATGGAGTTAAGAGATTATCACCAATAACATCTTCACTAAAAGTGCTCTCCAGTACATCAAATAACAGGTGTTGACTAAATGCCTACACATGGTGGTGATATGCACCTGGTGTGGAGTGGTTGTGGTGTCTACCCTAGAGCCAAACCTGCTCATATTTCCCTGCACCTTGCCGTGGGAAGCACCCTGGTTCATCTCAGGTAAGGCACAGTCTGCCACATAGAGACACCAGATTCCTACACATCCCTACACAGTTAATGTATGGCACCCCAGCAAAGCTAATACAGTATAACTAAGATGTATCAAACCTAACTTGCTTTTGTATAATTTCAATACTGCTTTCTCTATCTATCTATTTATTGCCAGATGCCTTAATCCTGTAAGGGGTGGCCATAAACAAACTGCCTCCATGTCGTCCTGTCCCCTGCCGTTTCACTGCCCTTCCCCCATTTCACATCCCCCTCTCTCATATACCCCTCCACTCCATCCCTCTACCTCATCCTTGGCCTCCCCCTCCCCCCCTCCACTTCATTCACCTACACTCTACTGCTTTGTAAAGGTTAAAATACACTAACATGGACCAAACCTAACACAGTTCACTTAAAAAGCTTTGTGATGATGGAGAGGGACCTACACAGTGCCACTGATATAGCATCAGTGCTATGTGATTATACAAACATCCCTCGACTCACTCCCTATCACACAAAAGGAGGATGGTAGACTCTGGGAAAAGGGTAACTTCAGCCTGCAGTCCAAATCATTCGCTAACAAATTTCCAAAACATTAAAAAAAAAAGCTATAAAAATTTATCTGTCTATCTATTGCCTGACAACTTAATCATAAGAGGTGGCCACAGACAAATCACATCCATGTCGCCCTGTCCCCCGCCATTTCACTGCCCTGCTCCCACCTCACACCCCCCTCTCTCATATACCTCTCCACTCCATCCCTCCATCTCATGCTTGGCCTCCCCCTCCCTCTCCACCTCACTCATATACACTCTTCTCATCAGTTTCTCACTCTACATTCTCTCTCATGGCCAAACCACCTCAATGTGTTTCTCTTAACGCTTCCTATCACATCCACATCTACACCACAACGCTCCTTCACATCCTCATTTGTCAGTCTGTCTCACCATGTGACTCAACATGCTCCTCTCAATTAACTCATTTCTACTGCTCTCACTCTTCACTTCTGTCCCTCCAACAAGGTCCAAGTTTCACTTCGATACATTAGAGTTGACATCACAATACTGTCATGCAGTAACTTTTTCACTTCCATGTTCACTTCTCTGTTTCTTATCACTGCTTTCAAGGAACCAGCAACCTTTCTTCCTTGTACCCTTTCAAGCACTTCAGTCCGATTGAGCCGGTGCAGGTTTATATCCAAGGGGTGGCTGGGGTTTATTGCTCATGTAATGCCACTCAGGGATGAGTGAGGCTGGTCAATCTCACCTGAAATGTCAGGACTAACTTGCCTAGCCCCGGGCTGCTATGCTCCTCATGGGGCAACATAGGATTGGATGATGGCTGGATGGATATACAGTAATGTTATTTTTTTAAGATGATGTATTATTGAACAGGAAGTACTGCTTACTTTGCAGACCCCCTTTGGACCCGGGCCTGGTGTTTTGGTACAGTGCCACCCCCAACCCCTTCTTCCAGGCCCTGACCCGGCCACCTACTACCAGGACAGTGAAATGTGGCTACAGGCTTGGTAACTACCACACAAGCATCACTCTTAGCCAGAAAACATTCACACATAAGTACAAACATTTGCTGATCATCTTTTCTGACTCTGTGTACACAAAGCTGAGAGGCACATTGTTTCATATCTAATCACACATCTCTAAATCCTTTTACCCATCAGGTTGCAGCACCTGTTGGCAGGTAATTACCTGTCTGTATATCTGTGTGTCTTTCTGCCTGTCTGTCTCTCTATCTGTCTATTTATCTGTGTTTTGTAAACCTACACAATTTCTGCAACAGTTTCATGCTGCCCATATTGTTGCTGGAGGGTATGCCGTAAATGAAAACAAATACTGCACTTCACTTAAAATCTTCTAATCCAATACAACCACATTTTTACATGCTAAAGGGCAAGTGAAGTGAGTTACTGTATTACCCAAATAGCATTCTTTACAAAGAAGCAAACTGGATGGGAAATAGCCCAATTGGATTTTCTGAGAACACTTAGCTAAATTTTACCATTAAACTCAAGTTCAAGGGAGCTTCATGTCACCAGACTTTCCCACATTTCTGTTTTGCTGCTGCTACATTAATACAACTCTTCCTTCATAATATCAGCCTTTATTTATAAGCTCAGGATACCTATGAACAATTTACCAAAAATTTCAAATCTATCTATCTATCTATTCCCAGACGCCTCAATCCCGAACGGGGTGGCCACAAACAAATCGCCTCCATGTCACTCTGTCCCCTGCCATTTCACTACCACGCTCCCAACTCACACCCCCCTCTCTCATATACCTCTCCACTCCATCCCTCCATCTCATCCTCGGCCTCCCCCTCCCTCTCGCCCCCTCCACCTCACTCACATACACTCTCCTCGTCAATCTTTCACTCTCCAGCCTCTCCACATGCCCAAACCACCTTAACGTGTTTCTCCTAACACTTCCCATCACATCCTCAACCACACCACAATGCTCCTTCACTTCCTCATTTGTTAGTCTGTCTCTCCATGTGACTCCACATGCTCCTCTCAAATAACTCATTTCCACTGCTCTCACTCTTCACTTCTGTCCTTCCAACAGGGTCCAAGCTTCACTTCCATATGTCAGA
>JAGKTI010027093.1:0-13369 GCA_018397915.1 Birgus latro | reverse complement strand
CGTTTTCTCTACTCCTGCTACTCTTGTTAGTTGCAGCTTATCACTTTCTTTACCAACATTTTCTTCGGAGAAGCCCACAAATTCCCCCTCGCCAGTTGCAAACAATCTTCCGTCTCTCTCCGCCATGATACAACCATATGGAAACTTTCTTTTTCACTCTGTGTTGTATTTTTTAGGGCCGAAACCTGCGGTATTTTTTAAACTAATATCCGATGGGACCACCACTCATGCATTCAACCACATAATCACAATAGGCTGTCTCCTTTTTGCTGCTAGTTCAGTGATTATTTCCCCTCGATCCAGGAGCAGCTCCGTCTCCCTCCACGACCCGTGTGTGTATGTGCCAATGCAAGATCATGAAAGAAGAGTTATGGATGATTGTGGAAGTGTGCATAGAAAAGTTGGAGAGGAATGAGAGTGTGTTTATGATTGGAGATACGACTGGGAAAGTAGGGAATATGAAGGTGGATGAAGTAGCTGGTGAGTGGGAAAGTAAGTAAGAATGGGAGGGCAAAAGAGGGCGTATGTATTGTTGTGTGCAAGAGATGGAAGGTGAATATAAGAGAGTATGGATCATTTGGTTCAAGGATTGTGTGGGTGAGATTGAAAGTGGGAATACAAACGTGGGTGATTTTGTGTGTGTGTGTGTGTATGTGCCAGTGCAAGATCATGAATGAAGAGTTCTGGATGAATGTGGAAGTGTACATAGAAAAGTTTGAGAGGAATGAGAGAGTGTTTATGATTGGAGATATGATTGGGAAAGTAGGGAATATGAAGGTGGATGAAGTAGTTGGTGAGTGGGGTGTGCCTGCAGAAGTGAATGAGAATGGCAGTGTTCTAGTGGACATTGGTGATAGCAAGTACTCTCCTTAGGAACAAAATGATCCACATGTGTATGTGGCAGTTTATGGGAAGGGTGAATGGTAAACTGAATGAATGGAAGACAATGATTGATTATGTGTGTGAATGATAGAATGAGAATGTATGTAATGGATGCAGGAGCATACAGAAGTTGGGGGAGTGGTCTTACTGACCACCACATGGTGGTGGTGAAAGTCAAGGTTCATGTGCAGTGAAGGAATGGAAGGAGGGAAGGACAGGAGGAAGTAATTCATACAAGGAGGGTAGAGAGGTTGCTAGAGGCAGGGAAAAAGGCAGAATATAAAGGAGAAGTGGAGGAGCAAGTAGTTGAATATAATTTCAAGCAGATGGGGGGAGATGGAAGGTGTGTGCCAGATAGTTACAGAAGAAATCTGCGCAGCCTGTGAGGTGGTGTGTGGAGTGAAGAGAAGACGAAAGGGGGTGCTAGGAATAGCATGGTGGAATGAAGAGGTGAGGCAAGCTATGGTGCAAAAGAAGAAAGCAAATAGTGAGTGGATGGGAAGCAGAGGCATGGAGGAAGTTGGGAGACAGAGCAGAGAGTTATATGCAGAGAGGAAGAGAGAGGTGAAAAGATTAGTAAGAGAGAGCAAGAAGAAAGTGAATAAGGAATTTGGATGGAATTAGAGTGTCAAGTGGAGAGAATGTAAGAAAATGTTCCAGAAGGAGGTAAAGAGAGATAGACAGGGTTGTAAAGAAGTTAGTAGGGGAGTGAAAGAGAGAAATGGAAGATTGATGGTGGGGAAGGGAGAAAAAGTGAGCAGATGGAGAGAACATTTTAAGGAAGTGTTAAACATAGAGATTGAAATTACAGTACATCCTCCAATTTTGCGAGAGTATGGTCGACAAAAACCCTTGCAAAATTAAAATTTGCAAAATTGAAGCAATTAAATATATGCATTATAGGCAAATTGGTCAACATCACCCCAAGGTAAGCACTTTTTCCCACTCTTTCTCTCGACTCTACCTCTTAATTTTACGATGATAAACAAACATGAACTGATGTATTGTACAGTAATAAAAAAAGTAAACATCGTAGGTAACAGACATGTCCACTGTTCACTGTTCTTTAAAATCATTCTCACTCTCAATTCACCAGCACCAAACTCCTGATTGATAGCAGTTACCTTTACCTGATTTTTTCCTTTCAATCATTCCAGTTTGGTCTCCAAACTTATTTTCTTGTTCTTACATTGGCACCATGATAACACTCATGCAAGGTTAAACTTCTTGGATTTTGCGAGGAACACCACGAAATTGCAAGGGTCAGCGACCTTGGTTGGGAACAGGTGTAAACAAACATCTCGGGGCGGCAGACCACTGAACTAGGAGGTGCAATGCACCCAGTGAACCATGACGTCACTACTCCGCGTGGCAAAGTAGTGCGGAAAGATGCCTCTCCCACCACTCATCCTCGCAAAGTCTGTGATCACTTGCAAAATTCATAAATGTTCAAAATACACGACTTTTGGAACTACCTTGCAAAACCTGTGAATCGCAAGGTTAAAATTAGCAAAGTTGAAGGATGTATTGTAATGTGAGTATAAGTGGCTGGGGAATGGCTAGGAGAAGGAGGTTGGTGAGAAAGGAGGACAAGATCAGTAGGATGGAAGTAGTGGATGCAATGAAGAAAGTCAAAATGGGGAAAGCTCAAGGAATTGATGAAGTGTGTGGTGAAATGCTTAAGCATGGGGGAGAGATTCTTGTAGAATGGATATGGAAGATGCACAGATTGGCCTGAGAGGGAGGTAGAATCCCGGAGGATTGGAAGTTAGGTATAATTATTCCCCTGTACAAAGGAAAAGGGGAAAAAGAAGTGTGTAGTAATCATAGGGGCATATGTCTTCTTAGTGTAATAGGAAAAGTATATTGCAGGATACTTATTGACAGAGTTAGGGAAATAACAGAGGAATTAGTTGGAGAGGAACAGGGAGGTTTTAGGAAGGAAAGAGGTTGTGTAGATCAGGTAATCATCCCTAGGTCTTTAGTGGAAAAGTTTCTACAGAAGGGAAAGAAATTGTATGCGGCCTTCATGGATTTGGAGCAAGCATATGACAGAGTGGATAGGCAAGGAATGTGGATAATATTAAGAATATATGGAGTAAATGGGAAGCTGTTGAGTGCTGTGAAGAGTATGTATGAGGGTGCTAAGGCTGCAGTACTTGTAGATGGTGAACTAAGTGAAATGTCTGTTTGAATGTTGGATTGAAACAGGGATGTGTCATGTTTCCATGGTTGTTCAGTCTATATGTGGATGGGGTTATAGTAGAGATGCAAGGTAGGGCAGTGGATGCTGGAGTGGCCCTAATTAGAGAGGGCAGTATTTGGAAACTTCCTGTTCTGTTGTTTGCAGATGATACAGCACTGTTAAATGAAGACAAAGGTGAACTGCAAGACTTGGTGAATGAGTTTGGAAGAATGTTTAAGAAATGATATCTAAAGGTGAATGTAGGGAAGAGTAAAGTTATGACCTTCGAGAGAAATTAAGTCACTGAATGTACAGTGAGGTTGGATGGTGAGGAAATGGAAAATGTGAGTGCATTTAAGTATTTGGGTAGTGTGATGAGTAAGGGTGGAAGTTTGGAGGATGACATGCTTGAAGGGATACAGCAAGGAAGAAAGGTTGCTGATTCTTTGAAAGCAGTGATAAGAAATAGAGAAGTGAGCATGGAATTTAAAAAGTCGCTGCGCGACAGTATTGTGATACCAACCCTAATGTATGGAAGTGAAGCTTGAACCTTGATGGAAGGACACAAGTCTAGAGTAAGAGCAGTGGAAATGAATTATTTGAGAGGAGCATGTAGAGGTACATGAAAAGGCAGACTCACAAATGAGGAAGTGAAGGAACATTGTGGTGTGGATATGGATGTGATAGAATGCATTAGGAGAAATACATTGAGGTGGTTTGGCCATGTGGAGAGGATGAAGAGCAAGAGACTGATGAGGAGAGTGTATGTGAGTGTGGTGGAGGGGGGAGAGAATGGGGGAGGCCGAAGATGAGATGGAGGGATGGAGTGGAGAGGTATATGAGAGAGGGGGATGTGAGCAGGTGGGGGGGGAAGGCAGTGAAATGGCAGGGGACAGGGCGACATGGAGGCGATTTGTTTGTGACCACCCCATACAGGATTAAGGCATCTGGCAATAGTTAGATAGATGTGTAGGCAATATGAGACTCCCAGTGGTCATCAGCTATGGGGGGAATAGCCCCTGAGTCTCTTGGCTAAAGCCTTTGTGCATGGTATAGTCATCAGTTGTAATTTTGGATTGCAAAATTTTACAGACTGGTAGACATTTAACGCAGCTACATTATAGGCAGGGTTGGGCCACTGATGGCCACTCCCCTGTGGAGGGAACCATCCCCACGGAGGACAGCACCATAGTTTTTATGTAGGCACGCAAAATTTGTACAAGAGTAAACCTTTACCTGGACAAGAGTTTATAGAGGGTGGGACCTCCTAGGTTTGCCTCTGCATCCCCTGTAATGAATTTTTTCTTTGCACTTACTATATTGTAATGGGAGGTGCAGCTATCAAAGGTGTCCATTGTCTTGTGAATTGTGTTCACCACGTAAGCCAACCCTTTTACACAAGTTCACTAATGCTATCAATGCCCTTGTGTCCTCTTAAATTTGCACATGTTCTGACCCTCAGTGTGACACTGAACAACCACCTGACCATTTTCATTTCATCATGGTGGATGCATTCAGCATCATTCTCCTTTACTACAGTACTTATGTTTTACTAAGGTTTGTTTTCACATGTAGAGAGAACCTCTCAAGATAAAATTACTGTTGAACTTCATTTTCTAAGCTCTTAGAACTCTGATCCTAAATTGATAACTTACCAGAATTTCCCAGCACAGTACCTGTAGAAAGCTGTGTCTTTGAAACTGTCAAGGATAATGATAAATCAAGTATTCATTGATACTAGAAACATCTCTTCTCTTCTCTACTCACTGATCCACCTGATGAACAAGTTTACATCTTTTGTAATCTTTATTGACATATAGCAGCTTGTACAGTACCCTATCAGTATCCCTGGCTGAGGAGTTCCAAAATACTTAACCTTTCTTACAGCACTAGTCTTTCTGCTTAATCTCTTTTTTTTTTTTTTTACAATCTCAACCATATTTTACTAAGTCCTGTTGCTCAAATCTTTCTTACAGCACTAGTCTTTCTGCTTAGTCTTTTTTTTTTTTCAATCAATCTCAACCATATTTAACTAAGTCCTGTTCTCCAGTAAGACTTACAGACTCTTCCAAGAAGAGGTGTATATTTTTTGTGCTATGTATCAGGAAGCATGGTAGCACATACTATGTAGGCATAGCCAAGGTTCAAATGATGTCATGTACATAAGGTATAAGGTCCCTTGCACCAAGTTGCTTATGAAGCCCTGCTTTAAACCTAAGGACTAAAAGACCCTTGTTGTACAAGTGCAAACTACAGTACTTGCAAAGCCCTGCCAACCTTCATATGAGTCACAAAATCATGCCACAAAAATTATTCCTTTTGTTCTTTCTTTTTCCTTTCTTTCTTTGTCATTCATAACTTCACCACAAAAAGTCATACACAAGTGTTATGCACCAAAATGCTTCTTAACAACTAAGGATGTGTCTTTTCATATTTACTCATAGATGAACATTTGAGTTACTGTTGGTGAGTTACAGCCTAAAAACATTAGCACTGAAATCACTCTTCAGTTAGGTAAAACTCTCCAGATTCTTGTTGCCCGATTCCACACAAGCATTTTACATATGGTGTATCAGTCATTACAGCAGTGATTTAGTATTGCTAAAGAGTAATCAATAGATATCTTTCATGAAAAGATCATAAACTAGAAAACAAAAAATTTTATTCTGAAATGATTGTTAAGATGCAGGGATGGAAAAAGTGCAGAACCATGAGATGAAAAATTTAGAAGCAAGAGAGCATATGGGATGGGAGGAGATTCAGAATTCTGTATACATTACTACACTGTACAGGCTACAGATGTATTGTGAGTACAGTGTGGAATGTAGTGATGAATATAGAACTGAATCTCCTTCCATCCCAAATGCTCTCATGGTTTTTTTTTTTTTCATCATATCCTCTTAACAATACTTTTTTTTTTATGACTGTTGTTTCCATATCTGAGAGCTTTATACATTATTGAGATTTTCATCTCAAGTGTAGAAGTATGTATTTGCTCATCTTACCTTCTGCCTAATTTCCAAAAGCTATGATTTACTCATGCATATTCTGATGCTGTCTATAACAGTGAGATGAGTTTCAGAAGGTATTGATGCCAATTTATCCCTGAATCTTATGTACCTTATGCTTCTGGGAGGAATTGTGCTGGGTTAGTTTTTCATATTGTTAAAAAAAAAGTGTGTGTGTGTGTGTGTGTGTGTGTGTATTTACCTACCTATTTGTTAAAAAAAAAGTGTGTGTGTGTGTGTGTGTGTGTGTGTGTGTGTGTGTGTATGTCTGTGTGTGTGTCTGTGTGTTCATTCTTACCTAATTGTATCTAAACAGGAATTAGTCAAGCACGTACTGTCCCATGTATTAAATCACTTTTATCACACATATCCTTAAATATATGAATCGTTTTGGCACACACTATTTCATTCGGTAGTGCATTCCACTGATCAGTTACCCTATTTGGGAAACTGAATATCCTTACATCTTTATCATCTCTCTTTTTATGCAGTTTTTTGCAGTGTCCTCTTACTGATGCTTCTCCATAGGTTTTATACTTATTTATGTCTATTTTCTCTTTCCCTGATATGCGTTTACATAGCATAATCATGTCTCCTCTTTTCCCTCTCTTCCGTAGTGTTGGTAGATTCAGTTTTTTTTAGTCTTTCTTCATAGCTTAGATCCCTTAAGCCTGTTACCCATCTTGTAGCTGCTCTTTGAACATTTTCAGTCTTATCAATGTGTTTCTTGAGATGAGGATTCCAGACTACTGATGCATACTCCAGGGTTGGTCTGTTGAATGATCTTATTATCTTTCTCAGCATGTCTTCATTTATGTATGTGAATGGTATTCTCATATTAGCAAGCAGTGTATACATGTTCCGTACATTCTCACTGATGTGGTCAGCTGGAGATAGTCTCGTTTCGTTTTTGAAGGCTGCAACATGCTTGCATGCATCAACCTTTTTGGATTGGAGCGTGTAGCATTTTAAGACCGGATGCCCTTCCTGATGTCTACCAATGACCCTTGGGTGGATTCGATCCTCTGACCCTACGTCCAGAGCAGAGCGCTCTAACCCACTGAGCCACGGTCTGTTACAGATAATCATTCCTAGGCCCTTCTCTCTTTCTGATATGTGTATGGTTGGACTTCCGAACATATAATCCCAGTCTGGTCATTTTCCACTTTTACCGAACTTAATTACATGACACTTGTCCACACTGAATTCCATTTGCCATTTATCGGTCCAATCATAAAGTTTATTTAATTCTTCTTGTAGCTGTCTACAAGAGTCTGTGTTAGTAATTCTCTTAGTATTTTTGCATCATCAGTAAACATATTTAGATAACTTTCATTTCCACTGTTACTATCTGTGTCATTTATATACACTAAAAAGATAACTGGTGCCAGCACTGAGCCCTGTAGAACTCCACTAGTCACCTCCCTCCATGATGAGTCATTACCCCTTAGTTCTTTTCTCATCTCCCTTTTTCTGAGGAAATGTTGCATCCAACAGTACAGGTTGCCTTGGATTCCTCCTTAATGGTACAGTTTCCATAAAAGAGTTTGGTGCAATACTTTGTCAAATGCATTCTTGAAATCTAGATAGATACTGTCTATCCATCCTTCTCTTCTCTGTAATGTTTCTGCAACTCTGTCATAGTACAGTAGCTTAATAGATTAGTAACACATGATTTTCCCTTTCTAAAACCAAATTCCCTTTCTGTTATCATATTGTGTTCTTCTAGATGGTTTACTCAAACTTTTCTTATCAGCTTTTCTAGTATCTTACTTACAACACTGGTTAGCGATACTGGTCAGTAGTTCAGTGGATTCTGACTGTTCCCTTTCTTGAATAGGGGAACATTGTTTGCTTTCTTCCAAATATCAAGTAGTTTACCTTGACCTAAGGATTCCTTGAATATTATATATATTGGTCTACTTAACTCTTTTGCACATTCATGTAGCACCCTGCCTGAAATTTCGTCAGGACCATTTGCTTTTCCTTTAGTCTGATTTGCTTAACTCTTCTTGTACTTCTTTTTTTGATATTTGTATATGTGGTAAAGTGTGTGGGGATGCATGGTCCAAATCATCTCTCTCAACATTTTTTTCTTCTGTAAAAAACTAATTGGGAACTTTTATTCAGTGCTTCACAAATATCTTTCTCTTTTGTAAAGATGATCCCCTTGTCCGTAATGGATTATATTTTATTTTAACTTTGGTTTTGCTTTGGATGTAGCTGTAAAAAAGCTTCGGTTGATCACAACATTTGTTTATAATGGCTTCCTCAAACTGTCTTTGGGCTTTTCTCCTTATCCTTGTATAATCGTTTCTTGCCTGTTTATAGTTGTTATATGCCCTCTCACTATTGTGTCTTCTGTATCTATTCCACAGCAAGTCTCTTTTTTCTTTTGATTTTTTTACATTCTTTATTAAACCATTTCTTTATTTTCATTTCTGCTTCTTTGTGCTATGGAATGTAATTAATGACTCCTATTTCATAAAGTTGACAGAATTTTCTAGATATACCATTTAACCCGCCGAGTCCCAACCGGTTTTTTACCCGGCCTACCCCCAGATCCCGACCGATTTTCGACTTTTTGTATTTTGGCTGAAACCTTCGCCTTTGGTGAGAAACATCGAAAATTCTTAGTGAAATCGTGATCCTGAGGTAAAAAAATGTTGATACAGGTATCACTCAACCTTACATTTTCCTTCTTTTTTAGGGTACCTGGCTAAGAAAATGAGCTATGGAAGGGTTGACTAATTCAAGCCACTTTAAATTATGTATTTATTTCATTTATTTGGTACGAATTTATGTGTAGTAAAAGTCTATAATGGTTTTCACACAATAATATAGGCGTTTATGAGCATTGTTCACTTACCCAGAACCCCAGTATATGGCACCTTCCTTTATGACATTACCACCTCATCACTTCTGTTTGTTTCTACCTCTAGCTTCTTTGTTTCTTTGTCCTCCACCTCAGGAATAACTTTCACCATGAATTTCGTCATTAGAGAGACCGTGGGGCAACATACCTGTGCTGGCCAGCTTACTGCTGACAGGTGAATTGCCCAGTGTGGGGGGAAGGGGGGGTTAGGAGGGGCCAGGCAGTATCCCCGCTTGACAGCAGGTAGAGGAAGGTCTCCCACATATTCCTACCAAAAATCACCTGCGAATGTTGAAAAATGTGCACACAATGGGCCTTGCAATTGCGTGATGTACGATGTACGTCGTTGGGTCTGTCCGCGGAAAAAAGTAGTGACATACACCGTACGTTGATGGGACTTGGTGGGTTAAATCTTGTCCTCTAAGCTCCTTTTCCCAATCTTTTTCTAAGAAGTACAGTACTTCTTTAGTTCATGGTATTTGCCCTTTTTGTAGTTTAGACTCTTTTTGCAACTCTCATTACTGTTAACTGTGTCATATGCAATCCTAAAGTTGCAGTCTAATACTGCATGGCCGCTTTTGCCGAATGGAAGGTGATACATTATATTGTCAAAATAATTTTCTTTCCTGGTAAATATAAGATTTTCTACTGATGGATCATCAAGTCCACTTTTTATGATGTTTTCCTTTACATGTTGTGTTAGAAAAAACTCCTGCACAAGATCCAGGAGCTTTTGGTCCCAACAGCTTTCATAGCTTCTTACATCTAGAGAATTCCAATTTATAGTTACATCAAAATCTCCAGTTAATATAACTCTTTCAGTTTTCTCTTCCATTCGTTGTAGTAATACACTTAAATTCTAAATTGTGCTCTCTGCCAGGTCTTCATGTTTGCCTCTTTCCCAAGTGTTTGTTCTGGGTGGCATGTATAAATTTGCCACAATTAATTTCTCTTCAGATGTATTAATCTCTGTTGCAATCAGTTCTACATGTGAGGGTATATCTAGTTCTATTTCTTTGACTTGTAGATTTTTCTTTGTTAATATTATAATTCTCCTTTTTTAAAATTCCTATCTCTTCTCCATGTATTGTATTCCTCTAAGTTTAGGGTATCGTTTGATATTCTTGGGGTTAATTTTGTTTCAGTTAGGCAAATAATATGTGGTTCCTTTTATTCATTTTGTTTACATACTTGCCATAGCTTGAGTCTGTTATCTTCCTTCTTTTTATTCCTGCCAGTTATGTACCCCTTTTGTACCTGCAATCCAGTTACTTTGGAAAAAAAAACTTACTCTTCTCTTCCTCTGATCTTTCCTCATTCTTTGTTTTTGCTTCCTCCCTCTTCTCCTCTAGTGTTCCCAATTCCCCTTGAATTAGGCCTCTTTTTATCCAGTCATTCATTCATCATTCATCATCCAATCCTACATTGCCCCATGAGGAGCGTAGGAGCCCGGGACTAGGCAAGTTGGTCCTGACATTTAAGATGAGAGTGACCAGCCTCATTTATCCCTGAGTGGCATTACATGAGCAATAAACCCCAACCACTCCTTGGATATAAACCTTCACTGGCTCAATCCGATTGGAGTGCCGTAATTACTCAGTAAACCATCAGGTGCCAAAATTTGGTTATATGGTTACCACCCAGCATAGTAAATGGTTTCCTGTACACCAGGAAACCATTTAGCTTGTCATTCAGTGTAGAATCACCCACAGCAGAAGGAAGAGGAAAGAATGAAGGAAAGAAAGACAGAACAGGAAGTGTAATGTCACTCGTAGGCAGAGGGACGAGTAAAGAATGAAGGGAAGACATACAGTACTTTTTTAAATTCCTCTTTTTCCATAAGTTTGTTGGCATTTTTTAATATTTCCTCTACAGTGTTTGCTCTCTGGAATGTTACTTTCAGGGGCCTTGACTTACTTCACTCATATTTCTCTAGCCTTTTATGTTCTTATATATCTTTATCACAGATATCCTCTGATACTTGCTGCAGTATGTTTATTATATTTTCCATCTCCTTTTTGTCCCTTGAGATCTGTTTTTTTTATTTTTTCTTCACCAATGCCACTGGTTACTATAGATTTATTAATTTCTACAGCTTCCCTGACTAGTTTTGGGTTATTTTTTATACTGTAATCCCTCTAATATTCGGACGTCCAATACTCGGATATACTCACTATTCGGATATTCTGGGCTGCCCAACCCCCAAAATGCCCAAAAAATCGGGGGAAAAAAAAAATCGATTTTTTGGGACCGCGTCAGTTTGAATTTCCCGCCCGCGCCGATCAGCTATGTTTACACTCGCGGCGTCTGTCAGTCGGTCGCCATTACCCACTCATTTACTGACTCATGAACACCTCCGACAATGGCGGCCATTTTGATTGCTTTTGTGGTGATACCCTACCTCCTACAGTGCTTGATACTGCTCTTCACCTTCTTCATCATGTGTGTGATGATGGAATTTACTGTTATGTACAGTGCAGTGAAGTGATGTAATTCCAGTTATAAAAAAAAAAAAGTTGTGTAAAGTGTTGGTGATAAGTGCTGGTGATTCTCAATTGGAAAGGTGTGTCAGGTGCAAGGTCTTCCTGTCAGAGTCTGAGATGATAGAGTGGGTTATTACATCAGAGGGCAGCTTCTTGTTCGTAAGTACCCTAACTTCATGCCTAACCTGTTTTCATCATGCTGTAAATGTGTTAAAAGATTACCAAAAATGTTAATCATAATTTCCTGCTTGCAATTTAATTTTCCCATGCATGGTTCTTTTAGGAGGAGTAGACTGTAGCACCAATCGAGCAGGGCAGTACTCCCAAGGTGGATGGAAGGCTGATGACAGGGAGAGCTGGAGCTCCCGTTTCATCACCCCTCAGGACTTGTTCCTGACCATCCCCCTTTGCTGAACTTTTCCAGTGTCTCAGTAACACAGAGAGTAGTCCAGCTTACTCTCCAATACAAATTTCTCTAACTGTCAACACCAAACTACAGGCATACTACACACTACACTTCCTTTTCAAAATTAACTACGAAAATGGCGCACAAAAATCATGCCTCGGAGTCCCCAGGGAAGGGGGACCATAAATGCCCCCACCATCCGCCCCTCTCCCGGTGACGACTCAAAGAGCTGCCTGGAACCACTGTCTGACTCACTCCTTCTTCATTTCTGTAACATTCGCGGCCTTTCCTCTAACTTTCACTTTGTCGAACACCACCTCTTCTCCTCTAAACCTCACCTTCTCTTTCTCTCTGAGACTCAGCTGTCTGAGGCAACTGACAGCAAACCCTTTTCTGTATCCTCCTACTTTCTCTATTCTCATTTCAAAGCCAAAGGTGGCTGTTGCGTATATGTACGCAACGATCTATCTTGCTCTCGTGTTCCTGAACTTGATTCTTCTGAATTCTCTACTCTCTGGCTTCGGCTTTCCTGTCATTCTCTGACTAAATATATCTGTGCTGTTTACTTATCTCCTAATTCTGCTAACTATAAAAAATTCTTTGACTATCTTACTTCTACGATGGAACACATTCTGTCCATTTCTCCTTTCTCTGAAATCTCCATTCTGGGAGATTTCAGTGTTCACCACCACCTTTGGCTCTCCTCTCCTTTCACTGATCCACCTGGTGAACAAGCCTACATCTTTTCTATTCTTAATGACCTAGAGCAGCTTGTACAGCACCCTACCCGTATCCCTGACCACCTTGGAGAGAGTTCCAACATACTTGACCTTTTCCTAACAAATAATCCTTCTGCTTACACTGTTAATCTTTTCTCTCCATTGGGCTCCTCGGATCATAATCTTATTACCTTAACCTGTCCTATTGCTCCAGTACGGCCTGTGGACCCTCCAAAGAAACGCCACCTGTGGCACTTTGGAGCAGCAGATTGGGAGGCCTTCAGGCAGTACTTCTTTGATTTTCCTTGGAATGATTATTGCTTCCATGGATGGGAGCCATCTGAGTGTGCCTTGCTCGTTACGGAGGTTATTATCTCGGGCATGGAAGCATACATTCCTTTCTCATATCCTCTGACTAATACAAGAAAGCCTTGGTTTAATCACGCTTGTTCTAATGCTGTCCGCAACAAGGAGAGGGCCTATAAGAGGTATCGGAGCCAACCCACCCCTGAATCACATCTTTTATATATTTCTGCTCGGAATCGTGCTAAGTCTGTTCTTCGCTCTGCTAAAAATAATTTCATCCGTGCAAAATGTTCTCAACTCTCCAACTCGAATTCTTCTCGCTCCTTTTGGCACCTTGCCAAAAACCTTTCTAACAACTTTACCTCATCATCCTTCCCTCCTCTTTTCTACTCTGATGGCTCTGTAGCTATTTCTTCTACTGATAAAGCAGATCTCTTTGCTCAGACTTTCTCCTCCAATTCCACCTTAGACGATTCTGGTGCTATTCCTCCTTCACTTCCCCCCC
>JAGKTI010027092.1:0-13370 GCA_018397915.1 Birgus latro | reverse complement strand
AATAATCTGTGGTCATGAGAAACTGATGAAACCTCTCTCAGATTAGGAAGGTTAGGCAGCAGAAAAAACTGAGCAGTACAAGAGGTGAACCATTAGGCGAACTTTGACCCCGATTGCACACCTCCGGTCAGTGGGTCATGCATACTCAAATGGGGATACAAGTTGCGAGGGTTGGAACTAGTCTGGTCGCTGTCTGTTCGCCAACTGGAGGCGAGACTGTGATCTGTCAGGCATTAAGCGCACTGAATCGTATGCTGGATGGTACAGGGAACATCGTAGTATTTCTCTCGTCGATTATTTGTATATACTGCTTTTTAATATTCTCTTGTGTTTTATGTAAGCCATTTTAATATCGGTATAGTTCGAGGTATTGACATCCATCTGCCTGTCTAAATCCAGACTCCTTGGTCCCTTAATGGGTGGCCACAAATAAACCGCCTCCATGTCACTGTCCTCCTCCATCAGGCCGCCCTTTCTTCAACTCACACAGCCCCTCTTTCTTATACCTGTTCACCCCATCCCTCCCTCATATGTAAGGGAATGTTAAGGTGTAAGAGGTAACATTTATCGCTGAGGTGAAGGCGATACTAAACTCAGGAGAGAACTGGAATGACGCTCCTCATCCCGAACTTCAGCGCTTGTGTTGCGTGTGTAAAGTATCTAGATGACGGTGAGTAGGGAGCAAGTACGCCCATGAGTGTACAATCCCCGTCAGAAGTCTGGAGTTCCGAGTTAACGAAGGGAGCTGTTAACCTGTCTGAATAGTTTTGATTAGATTAACAAGATCTCATTTGGTTCCGACACGATATATGGAAACTATTGACCGCAGTTCTACGTGCGGTTAATAAGGAAGTCCGTTCGTCTCTCTTCCCTCTCTTTCATGGAAGAATTCTTAGACGCTTGAATGATACGTTTGGAGAAAAGAACATGAAATCCATCTGTGTGTGATAATATGCACCTTTGTCCACTACATCTCTTTCAGTCATCTGTTGTTCCAGCGATGAGAGAGGCAGGAGAGGCGAACGGACTTCTGTAATTACCGTACCGTAGTTTTCCCTAACCTAACTCTGTTTTTTTTTCCTGTCCCTGTCCAATCTGTCTCTATGTTTGTGCCAGCTTATATCTCAACCATGCCTAACACTCTTACCGACCCCCCCAGTACCAAAGTGTCTTGTTATTTTCTGTCTTTGGCTCTTGTTCACGTTGGAAAACTCACTGACACCTCTTTCTTAGCTCTCTTATAGTCAGTTTTTATTTCTTACTTGTACAGTATTTTGAATAATTTTTTCTTTTGCTAACTCCATACGGTTTTATTTAGCCGAGTGAGTCAGAGGTGTTAGTACTGTCACCGTTCTCTCTCTCAGGACAAGCCTAGTACTCCATTCCGGCTAATAGACGATTGTTTCTGCAGAGATGCTTGAGTGTAAACAGTTTATTTCTGTAGCTGATGCATTATTGTGTCATTGTATGTTAATGAATTTCTTATCAATTTTTAAAACAATAAATAATGCAGAGGAGAATAACAAGGTGTAATAAATCAAATAATTCTCTAAGGAGGTGATAAGGAGCCACGTATCTGCACAAAAATACGGCCTTTATCATTTCTTTCCCAGCCCAGCTTCGGTATCTGACACCTTGCACTCCCTCCCCCGACACACCCACACCCCGCGGTCCGACACACAAGAAACTCCACTTAAGGCTGTCACGGCGCGTCTTGCCCTCCACTGACACCGTGATTATTTGCTTGTCTCACCTTTTCTTCGTCCTTGTTTCGTGACGCTTGCGAAGTTTCCCATTACAGTTCTTTCAGCTTACCCTGACGTGGATTTGTGTCCTTTTGTAGCTTGCCAGTAAATAAGTGCAAGAAAAACAAAATGCTGCGGCTCGACATCCTTTCCATAGCACTTCTTTGTGACTAGTATCATACTCTAGTGTTAATCTGTTGTGTCAACGCTAGATTAAGTGAGAGTAAAAAGAGTATAGCAAAGTGTTCGTAATTCAAATATGTAGATCAAAAGAGGGAGATTATTGGTATTGGTGAAAAATATTACACGAGATTGACACTACTGAATCGGATTGAATTTTAAAACATTTTTGCACAAATTTTCTTCAGCCATTGGGATATGAGCAAAAAAAAAAAAAAATGATTATGTGATTAAAAAATTAATCGATAAGTGATTTTTGAAGGAGGGGAAAGTTGAGTGAGGCGGCAGTTGTAAAGGAGGCAGATCATATGTTTTTGAAATAGTGCACATTGAGACAGTAATATTCACCGGATATCAGATTACTGATGGTCGTGTCTGATAATATGATATTATGGGCTGCTTCAAGATAACAGCCTCACGAACGGGCGAGACAGAGCTGGGTCGCATAATGTAGAGCTCAGTTTTGGACTCAGACACTGGTATGATTCTAGTCTCATTTTCATTCATACTCATTAGCATTACTCAGCTGTCTGCCTGAATCATACGCTTTGGCTTATTCCGCCATGGCCAATACAATGGATCGTACCGGGTTATCTGTCTACACACTTGTTCCATTCCTGCCTCAACACGAACAATGCCTGTCCAAACGCAGACCATTCTTGTCTAAACGCGAACCATTCCCTTTTAATGCTTGAATAACTCCCGTCCAAACCCTTCTCTTGCTTACACACAGTTCTGAGAGAGAGGAATGTGAGGAAAGTAAAGGAAAGAGAAGTGAGAGTGGAGGGGAGAGGAAATAGAGAAAGGAGGAGAGGAAGAGAAAAAAAAAGGGAGGGGGGGGAGGAGAAAGAGAGGGACAGAAAGCAAGAGAACGACAGGAAACAGTGATTGGAAGGAAAGTGAATCTGTGGACGAGGTAGTAGGGGAAAAGAGGAAGGGGAAAGAGGTATGGGAGGAAGGAAAGGGGAAGAGGGGTAAAGTGGTAGAGGAAAAAGAAGAGAAATAAGAGTGATCAGGGGGGAGGTGAATATTTTTCCGATGTGGTTGGGGAAAGAGGGGAAGAAGAGAGGGGAGAGGAGTGGGAGAGAACAAGAGAGGGAGGACGGGAAAAGAAGAGGAGAGGGGAATGGGAGAGAGGAAATTGAGAAAAGAAGAGATATAGCTGTGTTCTTTCATTCCCCATCTTTCCATTGCCCTATTTTCCTAAGCTCCTTAATTTCATCCTTCTCATTCAACCTTCATTTTCATCGTATTCTCTTTCTCATTTTTCCCTTTTCATTTGTACCTCTTCCCTCTTTCCCACTTTTCTTTCCCTTTCCCTCCCATCTCTCTCTTCTCTAATTTCCCCACACTCTGTTTCGTTTCATTCCCACCATCTCTCTTGTCGCCCTTCCCCTCTTCCAACTGTCTCCCTCCTCCCATCTCTCACCCTCCCAGCAGTGCTCCCCCTCCCCCCCTTTTTTTTTCATTTTTGACTAAGAACTTTTTCGAACTGAAGGTTTTAGATATATCCTTCTTTAACCCTGTCACTACTAAATGAAATGAACTGATTTAGCACGTTTGATTTAATCGCTTCAGAACAATAATATGTATTTTTTCATGGATCTGCCACAAAATTTATTCACCTTGGGAGTTACAGTGCTGTCTGGTATGGTTAGAAACTGTCTCCATTACTCGCTTCAGTACGGTCACGTCTAACACTCTTCAGTCCAGTTATATTTACATTTTCTAGCTATTTTCAGATAATTTTCCTTACCGTAGGATAGAGCTTCGAACTGGGGAGGTTGGAGACAGCCCACACCAACAACCTCACTAGCAGAGGACCTTTCTGAGATGATTTAAGACGTATGATAGTAACGAGAGTAAATAAGGAATACGCCAAGTTTCAAAGCTGATTAATAGCGTGTGATAGCAGCGGGAGTAAATAAGGCATACGCCAAGTTTCTAAGCTGCTTAACAACGAGTGATACTGGCACGATTAAATGAAAGATACGTCGAGAAAATAGAAGATTGTCATCGGATTCAAGGGGTTAAGACAGACAGACACACACAGTCAGAATTATTCACCTGTTTGCTGAGACAGGCTTTCCAGGGTTGAACAAAATCGCTTGAAGTCTGGCAGAGGCAATGCAGTTTATAATAATCAGACGAAGGGCAGAATGAGATAGTCTTTCACTCGAATTCAGTGACGTATTTTTCATTATTCTTGATACTTTTGCATGAAATTATTCAGCGAGGGAGATTACTAAAATAAAATAAGTTGATTAATAATAATAATAATAATAATAACAATAATAATTTTAATATGATAAAAGCGACTGGAGTGATCAAGAATAGCAAATATGTGATCGGGTTGACGGGTAAAACTTCTGCTTCGATAGGATACTCTGAGTTAAAGAAAATTTTCTGGGGATAGCCGGAATTAGTCCCATCAGTCCTTTGGCATTCATTAGTTTATTCTTGTTACATGTAGGCGATTTTATTAAGTTTCAGAATTAACTCTCGAATTGCAGAGGGCTAGTGAAGGCTGTATCTAAATCTTCCATCTCGAAAATTCAGTCCAGATCAGAGTAAAATCGTCTGAAATTTGCACAAAAAGTCAGCGGAATCAAGGTGTTAAAACGAGGTGTCAAAATGCAGTCTTCATAATATTTTGGAAAGGGTTAACGCCACCTATTTAATGTGTTGTGTATGCACGAGTACACTAGCGTATGCAGATGTATATAGATGCAAATTATTGATATTAAAGCTTGTAAATACCACGCCCGTAAATTCGGGTTTGATAACTGCAGTAAATTATGTCTGGGCCATAAAGATGATTACGGCAATGGTAGTTATCATAGTAACGGTGTTATTAAAAGAGAGCGGATGATTATACTAAATGACGGTAAACAGTGTAATATTAAAGTAATAACTTCATTTTATTCAGAACTCATTACAGGAAAAATATTTACACAGGGTTTTTTTCATAGAAATTATATATGGTGTACGCAGCCCGGGTGGGAGAGGCGTAAATAAAATGATTATACTTGTAATCATATAGGGCGATAAGTAAAATTTCAAGGACAGAACTTCCCTGCGAGATACCAATGGTCCAGGGTGGTGATGAGTCGTGACTGGGAGGCTTGTTACCATTGCCACTCTGATGGAATCCTGAAATTGGTCTCTCGTAGAATACATACACAGTGTATATATATATATGAGAGAGAGAGAGAGAGAGAGAGAGCAGTGTATATCACCACCAGTAAGTAATCTCCACGAAACCATAACTGTATGTAGTATCTCCAATACCTGTGTGTCGTGTATGTGGGTGAGGGCGGGGTAAAGACCAGTTGTCCCATTCTGACCCAGTCCACCCCTCCAATACCAATAATTATATCCAGGCTAAAAATACGACCACAGCTGCCCCTTCCTACCTCCACCCCTATCCTCCTCCCAATACCCCCCTCCCTCCCACCCACTTCTCTCTATGTTATTCCTTGCCACTTCTGTTCTTTGTTCTTTTCCCTTTGTTCTTTCCATTCTGTTATTCTCTGCTCTTTCTCCTGTGCTTTTTTTCCTTTGTTTTTCCCTTTTTCATCCTTTTTTTCTTTCCATTCTCTTGTCTTATTCCGTTCTCTTTGCCTCCTTTTTTTAGTTCAACGACTACTGTGAGAGAGAGAGAGAGAGAGAGAGAGAGAGAGAGAGAGAGAGAGAGAGAGAGAGAGAGAGAGAACTGGGGGAGATGGGGAAGGGAATATTGGAGGAGGAGAGAGGAGGCAGTAAAGGAGGAAGGAATGGACTAATAAAGGAAGCAAGGAAGCAAAGGAGATGAACTGGGAGGAAAGGAAAGGAAAGAGGAAGGAAGGAAAGAATCAAAGAGAGGGGAAGGGGGAAAAAAACGAGTGTGGATGAGAGAGAGAGAGAGAGAGAGAGAGAGAGAGAGAGAGAGAGAGAGAGGTGAAGAGAATGGAAAGTATAAATGAGGAAGGAAAGGAAAAGAAATAAGAAAAATATTTTGGGAGAAATTAAAGGAAGGGAGAATGAGTAGAGGAAAAAAAGGGGAAAGGATTTTTTTCCCAAGAGAGGAAGGGACGGAAATTCAGAAAGAAAAGATCGGGAAAAGATTTTTGAAAGGAATAAAAAAGTGTTGAGGGATGATAAAGACAAGTAAAGGCGGGGCAGACACCATGAACTGCTATGCCGTGGTGCTCATCTCCGTAACTTGGGCCTGTGAGCTTGTGACGGGCTATTCACACACTGTTTTGAGAGACGAGGCCACTGTATCATTCATTTACCACACTCAGTTCCTCCAGGTATTCATTTGACTACCCAAAAACGGTGGATGAACGCCAGAGTCGAGAGGCGCTGTCAATCCACACCGGCATTTGAAATTCTGGTGCGATGTAGCCGCAACTTTACAGCGAGCAGTGCTAACTACTCGGTCACCGTGGAGGGAGAAAAGGAAAAGACAAAGGTACAGAGAAAGATGAGAATGAACACTGGGAAAATACAGAGACAGAGAAAAGGAAGAACGAACAGAGAAAAAAGTGGGAGTGTGGAACAATGATTGAGTGGAGAGAGAAGTGAACAAGTAAATTAATGTATATGTTAGAAAAAAAAGAAGAGAGGATTTAAGAAACAGATGGAGATAAGAAGAATGACAGAGAAGTGGACAGAAAGAGAGGGAATAGGGAAAATTAGTCTAGGGGAGAGGGAAATAGGTAAAAATTGGAAAGTTAGATGTGGCAAAACAATAGAGAGAGTGTAAAACGGGTCGAGAGAATATGGAAACAAAATAAATACAGGAATATAAAAGAAAATTGAGTGAGGGAAAATGATTGGCACGGAGAGGGAGAGAAAGAAATAAGTAGATTACAGAACAGATGAAGGAGAATGAAAAGAGAGGGTGTGATTCTGTGGAGCTGAGGGAAATTGAGCCTTTCAGTCCTGTGATGTAGTTTCTGTTTTATTCTCGCTACCGTTAGATGACATGGTGTAACTTCAGAAGGGTGTCTGCAAGGCTTTAATAAATGGTATACTTGACCCCTTCAGTTCAGGAAGTCCCCAGGTAAATAAAGTCGTCACCAGACTGAAGGAGTTGCAGGGAAAAAGAATAGATAGGGGAGAAAAAGAAAGGATATGGAAATTTAATGGGTAGGGGAGAAAAAGAAAGGGTATGGAAACTGACTGAGAGGAGAAGGGAAAGACAGAAAAGTCGATTGAACAATAGGTAGGAGAAAAAAAAATACCGTACATACATCAGAGAATTTGGGTGTGTAGAGAAAGATGAGAGAATAAGGGAAATTTATTCAGAAAGGAGAAAGAGTAGGGAAGAAAGAAAGGTTGTACGAGAGAGTGTTTGAGGCAAAAGGAGGAGAGTGAGTCTGTTTGAGCATAGGATGAGAAGAAAGAAAAGAAGATAAGAAAATGAACAAGTTAGAGGGAGCGGGGAAGAGTGGCTGGGAAATATGTCTGAGAAGACAAGAAAAGAAACAAAAAGTAATAAGAAAAGTGAAGGGAATTAATAGGTAAAATGAAAACGTTAGAGGAAGTGAGGAAAAGTGTCTGGAGGAGGAGATAGGGAATGACGTAGATTACAGAATTAGTCGTGAAGCAAACGAAGAAGCAAAACGTGTAAGAAATAATTGGAGAAAATAAAAAGGGAAAATAAAGAGGGGAGCAAGAAATAAAGGAAGGAAATATGATGGAGAGGGAGAGAGGAAAAGGGAATGAGATAGGGTAACATGCTGATCACAGAATTAGTTAGGTGGCAAGAAGAGGAAAAAAAACATAACGTGTAAGAAATAACTGGAGAGAATAAGATGAGAAAATAAAGAGGGAAGCAAGATATGATGAAAAGAAATGTGACTGGGAGGGAGAGAGGAAAGGAGAAGGCGATAGAGAAACAAGTTGATTACAAACTTGGTTGGGGAGCAAGAAGAGAAAAAGGAAAACGTGTAAGAAATTATTGGAGGAATAAGATGGGGAAAATGAAGAAGTGGGAAAGAGATGGAGAAAGGAAAAGTGATTGGAGGAGAGAGAGGAAAGTAAGTGGATTAGAGAATAGGTTTGGGATCAGGCGAGGGGCTAATGAGCGAGGCAGGTTGGTGGAAATGGCTGGCGTTGAGAAGGGAAAAGGGTAAGACATCGGTTAAACGAGAGAAAGAAAGGAAAAGAGGAAAAAAATTTATTAATGGTTAAAAAACGGAGTACGTGAATGTGAAGGAAATTAGGAGGAAAGAGCAAGGAGGGAAATAGGGAAAGAAATTATGGGATACAAATGGTAAAAGAAAAAAAAAAACGGGGAAAAGGGAGAGGAAAAAAAATAATATAAAAAGGAAGATGCATGGGTAGAAATTGTAAAAAAATTATATGAACGGATAAGAGCGAAAGAAACTGAAATTGAAGAAAGTAACTGCTAAAATGGAGAGGGGAAAAAATGATCATGGGAGGCAAAAAATAAAGCTAAAGGAATGATAAAAAGGAAACATAAAAAGGATTGATTTGGTAAAGTAACTAAAAGTGAAAGAAAAACGAACATGAAAGGGAAAATTATGAAAAGGAAAGAAAGTTAAAACAAAAGGTAACTACGGAGGGAAGAAAGTGGTAAAATAGTGAGGAAAGTAAGCGAATGGGGAACATGGAATGGAGAGAAGATGATAAATGAGAACAAAAAGTGCAAAAAATGGAATCAAGAAAGGTTAAGAAAAAATAAAAACACAGAAAAGTGAAAATGAAATGGATTGAAAATGTAAGAAATAGAAAATAAGTCAGGATATGAAAAGGGAAATAAGTAATATGGAACAAATTTGATGTGAGTGAGGGAGAAGAGGAGTAAATAAAATCAGGACGAATTAAAAGCAGATGGAGGGAGGTGCAAGGAAAGACTGGGAATAAGAGAGAGAGAGAGAGAGAGAGAGAGAGGAGATGGGGGAGTAGGGTTGAGAGGACAGGGATGGCGGTAGAGTGGAAAAGCAAGGGGTCAGAGGGTCGTAGAGGGGAGAGGGAGGAGGACATGACATGAGGTGAGGGGAGCGGAGGGCGACGTGAGGTGAGGGGACATGAGAGGAGTGGACTAGGAGAGGGACTTGAGGTAACAGAACAGACAGAAAAAGGGAAATGTTAAGTGGAAGAGAGGGACAGCTTAGGGTACAGGGAGAGACATGAGGTAAGGAGGAGGTAATGGTAGAGGAACATGAGGGGAGAGAGAGAGAGAGTGGGGGGAGTAAGAAGTGAGGGGAGAAGGACAGAGGTGAGGAGAGAGAGCGAGGGAGCATAGAGGTAACGGGAAGGAAGAAAATGGATAGTATGAATAGAAGGAAGGGATCACGGAAGAATAGAGGAGTATTTAAATGATGGATACGGTAAGGCAGAAGCGAGCATATTACATGGGAAAAAGAAGGAAGGGAGGCATAGATTAGGGGGGAAAGGGGGGTAGAAGAGAGGTGAGGGAAAGGGGAAAGCAACTGTAGAAAGATGTCGATATGAAAAGAGAAGAAAGGGTGATAGGAAAGATAAGGTATTGTGAGGGAGGAGGGAAGTAATATGTGAGGGAAGAGGGAGAGGGAGTGAAGGTCGTATAGAGGTGGGAGGGGAGGAGGTGGTAGGTGGGAGGGTCGAGGGCATTTAGGTGAGGAAAGAGGAGGGGGCAGGCATAAAAGTGAGGGAAGAGTGAGGGGAGGACGAGCGCAAGGATGAGGGAGGGAGGGAGAGGGAAAGGAGGAGTGGGAGGGGAGCAGAGACGGTCGTAGAAAGGTACAAGAGAGAAGAGAGGAGGGAAGCTAGTAGAGAAGAGAAATTATGAAAGTGAGGGGAGAGGAAGAAGAGAGGAAAGAGGGAGGGTGAGAGGAGGGCAATGAAGGAGGAGAAAGGAGGCGAACGTAGGGATGTGAAGAGAGGGGAAGGGGAGAGTGAAGAATCTAGGATAAAATAGTGATAATAAAAGTGAGGGGATAGAAATATGGCGGAATAGACGGAGAGGGGGAGGGTGGAGGAATGGCATGAGGGGAGATGGGGAGGGGAGAGGAGAGAAATTGAGAGTGAACAAAGATCATAAAAGTGGGGGATCGGGTAGGAGTGAGAGGGGAATAGAAATGGGCATGGAGGGGGAGAAGCGAGGGGAAAACAGGGCTGAGGGGAGAGGGGGAGGGAGAGAGGAGAGAAGCTAGGAGAGAGAATGGTCATTAAAGTGGAGGGAGGAGGGAGGATAAAACAGCAATGAGGGGAGAAAGGGAGGGGGTGACGACATAAAAGTGGTTTGGAGTTAGCATAGAAGTGGGATGGAAGGGGTACGGAAGTGGGATGAAGTGAACATAAAAGTGGGGTGAAGTGACCATAGAAGTGTAGAGAAGTGAGGTTGAGGGTAGAAAAATAGGGTGAAGTGTCGAGTACAGGGAGGAAGGGGGGGGGGCGGTAGGGCCAGGGTGAACTGATCGAGGTGAGTTTTAGTGAGGGGAAGGGATGAGATCATAGATGTGAGAGGAAGGAGAGGGAAGGGAGGTGTGGGGGGACTACGCTGAAGGGAGGGAAGGGGAAGGGAAGGGGAGGCGACTGCGTAGAAGTGAAGTGAGGGAATGGAAACCGCACTGAAGTGAAGGGAGGAGGAGGAGGAGGGAAGGGGGGCTGGAGGGACTGCCTAAAAGTGAAGTGAGGTTAGGAAGATGTTGGAAGCACAGAAGAGAAATGAAGGGGGAAAGGGTGAAGTGAAGGGGATGGGAGGGAATCAGGCAAGGGAAGTGAGAGGCAATGAAGTGAGGTGAGTTGAGGAAGGAAAAGTTACAGGAGCAAAGAAGTGAGGCCAACTGAGGGAAACGGGGGTGGGGGGCGGGTAGAAATGATGAGAGCCTAGAGAAGCGAGGGAAAGTGAAATGCAGTAAGGGGAAGTGAAGTGAGGCGATATGAAGGAGGAAAAGAGACTGAGAACGTAGATAGGAAGTGGGGAAAGTGATCTGACGTGAGTGGAAATGAAGCGAAGAGAGGCAAGGGGTGAGACAGTAAGAACATAGAAATGATGTGTGGAGAGAAAAAAAATGAAGCAAGAGAAGTGGGATGATATGAGGGCATAGAGGAGAGGAGAGGGAAGGGTGCGGTAGGGAAGGAGGAAGTGAGAATGTAAAAGCGAGAGGAAGTGAAGTAAAATCAGGTGAAGTGAGGAAGGGACAAGGAAACGAGAGCATAGGAGCGAGGCGAGGTGGAGTGAAGTGGGGTGACGTGTGGGAAGAGGGGAAAAACTGAAACCATAGTGAGATTAAGTAAACAGAAGTAGGCTAAGTAAGAAAGAACATCCATGTGGGAGGAATTAAAGTTATCTGATGGAAAGTGAGAGAAAAGGAAAGGAAATAAACTGAAGTGTCGGGAACTGAAGTGAGCGGAAGTGAAGTGAGGTGAGGGGAGGTTGGTGGAGGGCCAGAGGTAGACCTGAAAAGTTGCCCTGTGTTATTGCGTGGTGGCAGTGGGTAATTTTCCGCACCCACACTCCCACACTGTTTTTTTTTACCATTTTTCTTTTTTTTTACTTTTTTGCGTTATTTTCCAACTTTGCTTATAATTCAGGTTAACGCGCAGTGTTATGATGGCGCTTGAGCATGGGTATTAAAACTAGGATTGAAACACCTTTACTGAAGCTGGAACTGCTTCATTAAGTTAGCTTGAGAGGTGGACGGTATTTTGTTGTTTTTGTCCCGCTTTGGCGTAAAATTGTTCAGTACTGCAGTGGACTACAAAGGAATCCCCCCCCCGCACACACACACACACACACACACACACACACGGAGATTTATTCAAAAATATTATTCAACTAAATTAAAATGCAGTATTTCGAGCAAACCTCTTCAGAGTGACCTCTCTCTGAAGCTGGACATAATTTCCTGTAAACAGCAAAAATTAACCAGAAAACGTCCTTGTGGGGAATAGCTTAAATTATGTTTTTAACTTTTGTGTACCGTATATTAGTAACTTTCTTTGCAGTTTTCACTAAACCTATTAAGAAAGGAAATTAGTCTGCCAAAATATTGTGGGGGAATTTTCATTTTTTTTTCTTTTTACTTATCTGAGCTTTGGGGCCCAGATGCAAGGCAGTCAGTCTTTACATTTAAGGCAAAGATGACCAGCCTCGCTCTTCCCTGAGTGGCATTATGTAAGCAATAAACCTCAGCCATTGCTCGGATGTAAACTCTTGTAGGCCTCATCCGGTTGGAGTGCCTAATCCCACCAGACCACCCGGAGTCATTTGGTTATATGGTTACCACCCAACGTAGGAGGAATATTTCAAGCAGGAGTGATTATTCATTTTACTTCGATGGCATATAATTTAATTCTTGCTTCCGGGAGACTATTTTTTGTTTCTTTTTCAGTTTTGGGGGAGATTTCTGGTAGCATAGGGGGGATTAAAAATCTGTTTCTAACCTTCCAGTTCGAAAGTCTATCCTGAGCTGAGTAAAATCGTCTGTACCTAGCAAGAATCGGGTGAAAAATCTTCATCATATTCAAGGGGTTAAACAAAACTTTCACAGAGCCCCTCTATTGCTAGAGATCCGTCCTAATCAGAATAAAATTGTGTACAGCAAAACCTAAATATAATTAAGTTATCGTTCTGAAGAGGCTAAAGTTGGAAATGAAAACACCAAAATTGGAGGCTGTTCACTGCGTTTTGGTTAATTTCTTCAGAAGACTTAATTTCCTGCTATCTTCAGATGAGTTTATTTGGCGTAGTCCCCTCAGTCAAATGACTTATCACCGTATAGTAGTAGTAGTAGTAGTAGTAGTAGTAGTAGTAGTAGTAGTAGCCCTAGCTAGGTTCATCTGAAATTTGAACCCGGTGGTCTGCAGGCTGAAGATATCATCCTCCTTTTGGTGAATAGGGAAGTCGTTGAGGGGCATTTTATAAGCAGGCAACTTCATCACCCCATTATATCGGTGCCACCACGAGAAGGCGCCCTGCTGCAACACCAGGACATATTTTTTTTCATTTTATTATTGCTGCATCCAGACGATTGCATTCAGCTTGGGAAGAATTTCTGTATAAGGTGGGATATTTGATTATTGGTGTTGTTGTCGTCTTCGTCTGCGTGATCTTTATTGTTATCGTCATCTTTGTCGTTGCTGTTGTGGTGGTGGTGGTGGTGGTGGTGGTGGTGGTGGTGGTGGTGGTGGTGGTGGTGGCCCCAGAGTCATCTGAAACGTGAACCATGTGGGCTGAAGTTTGCTACCCTTCTTCTGCGATGTATACCATTCTCCTCTTAGGGGATGGAGAAGTAACTGAGGGACGTTTGTATAACTAGGCAGATCCAGCGTCCGGTTATATCGATGTCCCCACGTGAAGACATCCCTCTCCAGCTCCAACGAAGGAGTTGAAACTAATAAAGAAACACCTTACTGAAACCGAAGGGAGGAGTTCAGTGTGTAAGTTTCGGAGGTGGCGAATAAGAGTAAATTGAAAGGAAATTGGTTGGCGGGCGATTGCGG
>JAGKTI010027091.1:0-13370 GCA_018397915.1 Birgus latro | reverse complement strand
GTATTTTTGCTGGTGAAATTGGCGGGCAGAACGATGCATCGGTGTCTGCCAGGGAGGTGAAAGGTGAACCAGTATTTTGGAGTGACGAAGTTGGGGTTGAGGAAACGTTTTATGTTAGAGGTACTCAACGAGGATGGAGAATGTTGTGAGGTGGTGCAGTACATGATCCAGGTCGTGGTGGTGGCCGATATTCAACCGTATCTGCTAGAATTCCTCAACGCTCATCCACCGGCAGGAGGCAGAACCCACTTGGGTCTGACGGAAAGGTATCGAGGTGTTTCATATATGATTCTAGAGTTCATTGGGCACGTGACTGTCCAGATGTATACAAAAACGACTGCAGTCGAGAAGAAAATTCTGAGACAGTGCATCTGTCTTTATTTATGGGCTATGCGGATGATGCCGCTAGTAGAGGTAAGTTACAGACTAGTAGAAGAATCAAAGGGATGTGCTGTTCTAGACACAGGGTGTTCTACAACTGTATGTGGAGTTGAATGGATCAATTGCTATCTAAGTGAGCTCACTGATTACGAACTTGAAGCTATAAGAGAAGAAGCGTCACCCTCAATGTTTACTTTTGCTGGTGGTGTCACAGTTTTTTCCCTCAAACGTGTTACTCTGCCCTGCCACATTGGAAATATGCGTGCAACCATCGTGACTGATGTAGACTGCAATATTCCCTTGCTGTTGAGTAAACGTTCCATGAAAAAAGCAAAAATGTTGATTAACTTTGGAAGTGACCAGGTCAAAATTTGTGGAACTATCATTAATTTGAAGCCCTCATCTTCAGGTCATTACTTGCTTCCAATTTCTTTATGACTAGGTCGTGAAACAATCATGCTGGCATCTCTTGGGGGTGATGTAGAAAAAACCACTTTGAAGCTTCACAGGCATTTTGACACCCAACATAGGTGAAATTAATTAAATTGATCACAGATGCGGGGATTAAAAGTTCAGAACTGGAACGGGCTATCAAGGCTGTATCTGATGCTTGTACAGTCTGTTGCAGATTTAAGAAAGCCAAGCCCCAACCCGTAGTCAGTTTGACCATGGCGTCTAAGTTTAACGAAGCCATAGCCATGGATTTGAAAGCTTGGGGAAGGCATTATTTCTTAGTCCTTGTTGATTTGGCGACCAGGTATTGTAATGCGATAGTAATCATGGATAAGTGTGCGCCCACCATTATCAAAGGAATATTTCGGAGCTGGATTGTTGTGTTTGGCACACCTAGAAAAATTCGTACAGACAATGGCTGTGAATGCAACAATGCAGAAATGCGAGCATTGGGAGAGGCCTTCAGTATCAAGATCATGACAACGTCTGCAGAGAGTCCATGGAGCAACAGAGTCTGTGAGCGTCAAAATGCAGTCATTGGTGACACTGTTAGGAAGATAATGGCTGATAGCCAGTGTGAATTGGATGTGGCCTTGGCATGGGCAGTATTGGCAAGAAATGCTCTCACCAACTACTCAGGCTTTTCTCCTAACCAACTTGTTTTTGGTCAAAACCCTTGCCTGCCTAATGTGTATGCAAATGATCCTCCAGCCTTGGAACCTTCATCACCATCGAAAATTGTGAGAGACTACTTGAATGCTCTTCATTTAGCAAGACAAGAGTTTATAAAGACTGAATCAGATGAACGTTTGTAGGGCTCTGCGGCACAACGTACGTTCGAGTGACTTGAACGACATCCGAAATGGAGATGAAGTCTTCTACAAAAGAAATGACAGTCATGAGTGGCACGGTCCCCGGAATTGTAATAGGCAGAGATGGGAAATAAATTCTGGTGAGACACGGCAGTGTCTACGTGCGAGTGCACATGTGTCGTCTAGCGCTTACGCCAGAGTAAGATACTACAGTTGAAAGTGTTGTCAGCAGTGATGAGAAGAACAATGTTGTCCAGGAGAAGCCTAATGACGATTCTTCGCAAGCGTTGAATGACTGTCCACCAGATGACGAGTCGGAAGATGGTGTGGTTCCGATTGATGAGCCTCCCACAGTTTCTATTCCGATTAATCAGCCTCCCAAAGTTTCTGTCGGTCAACGTATAAAGGGAATACATTCAGAAAGTGGAGAGTTGGTGTCTGGAAGGATTATGAGTCAGGCAGGTAAAGCCACTGGAAAGTACAAACACTGCTACAATTTGAAGGGGGACTCTGACGGCAGCATTGATTGGATAGATTTGCAGAAGGATTTTAGCAAATGGGAAGTGGTTGATGATGACGCAGAAATGCTTGTTCTTTTCAACTCTGAGGCCGTATTATGCACTGAGGAAAATGAAATTACAAACTGGCAGAATAATGATGTGTATGAGGAAGTAGATGATGTTGGGCAAGGTGCCATAACGGTTCGATGGGTTGTGACGGAAAAACTGAAAAATGGAAAGCCAATTGTTAAGGCCCGCTTAGTCGCCAGAGGATTTGAGGAAGACACAGTGGATCTCCGAAAAGACTCGCCTACTTGTTCAAAAAAAGCAGTGCGTTTGGCACTTTCTTTGGCCTCCACCAACCAGTGGGATTGCCACACTATGGACGTGAAAGCTGCTTACTTGCAAGGTAACGACATTGAGAGAGTTGTTCATTTATTTCCTCTGCCTGAATATGCAAATGGTAAGTTATGGAGACTAAAGAAAACTGTTTACGGCCTTTGTGATGCTGCTAGGCATTGGTATCTGTGCGTTAAAGATCAGTTGTTGAGTCTCGGAGCTATAGTGTCATCACTGGATTCAGCGCTGTTCTCTTGGAGCAATAGTGGCAAAGTCGAAGGCATTGTATGCATCTACGTCTATGACTTCCTTTGGGCTGGTACACATGAGTTCGAACAGCAAATGATAAATCGTTTGAGTCAAATATTCCTCATCGGCAGTTCAGAATCAAAAGCCTTCAAATACATTGGTCTCAATGTCATCTCCAACATCGATGGCAGCATAACGCTTGACCAATTCCAGTATGCTTCATCTTTGAAACCAGTCACGCTGAGTAAACATCATGCAGCAGTAAAATCAGGAGAGCTGTCCGAGTCTGAGAAAACGGAGTACCGAGCATTAATTGGGCTACTGAACTGGATTGCCACACACACTCGGCCAGATATTGCCTTTGATGTGTGTGAGTTGAGTGTGACTAGCAACCGAGCTACCGCAGCGGATTTGCTTAGACTCAATAAGGTGATCTCAAGGGTGAAGACTGACAACATGAAGCTATACATTCTAAGAATGGGGCCGATCGAGGACTGTCATGTAGAGTGCTTTTCAGATGCCTCATTTGCCAACCTTGTAGGCAATGGATCTCAGGGAAGTTTTGTGATCTTCCTACGAAATGCTAGTGAGGCAAGGTGTCCTATATTCTGGCAGACAAGAAAGATCAGGAGGGTCGTCAAATCTCCCTTATCTGCTGAGGCATTGGCGCTGCTTGAATGTGCTGAGACTGCTTTATATCTCGCCAACATATTGCATGAGGTTTCAGGATGTGGAAAGATCAAACTAAAGTGTTTTCTCGACAACAAGAGTCTGGTGGACGCCCTTTACTCCTATAGGAGCATAGAAGACAGGAGATTGCACATTGATATTGCTGTATTACAAGACATGTTGGAGCGAGGGGAGATTGGTGAAGTATCTTGGGTGGATACATCACAACACCTGGCTGATTGTCTCACCAAGAAAGGTGCCTCGACCGAGCGGCTGCATGCAGCAGTCGGCCGAGACTAGAAAGTTTATAATACTTCAAGAGACATCACATATCGGTATGTGGCCACAGACTGGGTCTTGATAGTAATTAAACAAAAGTGTATGTTTGGGATGCATAGTGCATATCGGGTGTTGATGGTACTCACACAAAAGTTTATGTATTGGATACATAGTGTGTATCAGACGCAAATAGACCATCCAGCTTCGTCCTTGGAATCTTTTGTCAAATTAAGAAGAGAGGATGAGAGTGTTAGTGCATATTGCTGTTAGTGCGTGTGCGCTCGCACATACCTGCTAAGTCATGAGCGACGACATCACCGGAAGGGTCCTGCGGTATGCAGCCGGGGGCCCGGGTAGTTCGCGTTGTGAGGCCGGTGAGGTTGGTTTGCCTTTTCCGACACAAATAACTAAACCTATAGGAAAAATGGAATTTGGTTGTGGATGTTTGCCCAAAGTCTCCCTTTTCACCCCACTTTTCCCCATTTTTCCCCACTTTACACATGCACACAATCAAGCAGTCAGTCAGTGATGTATTACACACAAATTAAACACTGAACAATAAATAATAAAGGGCTTTAAGGGCATAAGATACTGTACGTACCTAACTCTGACGACGATAGTGTATTAAGTGGAAGGGGTAGGGTTGGGGGTTCTGAGGCAAGAGGCAGGCAGTGGCATAATACTTAACAATAGGTACAAAAAATGGGAGGGTGATCAGATAACAAGCAGTCTGGATACACACTGAGTGGGGTTTGAACAGTGGGTGAGGGCTGAATTTCGCTCTCCAGCCACCAGAGGAATTTGCCCATGCGTTTCAAACCTTGCTGTGCCCGCTCATAGGTATAGTTTATGCATGTGGTTCATTTTTTGGGGTCATGCACCTTGCCATGTCATAGAAAACTATGGCATAGAATCACACAGCAATGGCGACTTGACTGTATTAATAATTATGAAAACCTTAGAGAGTAAATGTTTCATGCATTGATGAAAACTGACCGATAAATTGTTTACATTCAGGCTGTTCAGGGAAAAACACTTTGAAAATACAATACTGTACAGAGGAAGTTCTAAATAAATGTTGGAAAATAAGAGAGAAAAAAATATAGGAGCTTAGCAATCAGAACAGTAGCTAAAACGACATAAAGAGGGGCCTTCGAACATGCTGTCCCAATCTCATAATCAATTGATAAATCATGTTCACATTCGGGTTGTTCAAGGGAAAACACTTTGAAAATACAAGGGGATTTCAAAATAAATGTTGGAAAATAAAGAGAGAAGAAAATAAAGGAGCTCAGCAACCAGAACAGTGAAAAAAATGACATAAAGAGGGGCCATTGAAAAGGCTTTCCCGATCCCATCATCAATCGCATTCCTGTCAAGAGATCTCCCCATCAAAACATCAGCAATTCTCCGTCACAACAATTTGCACCTTGGATGATTCTGCGTCATTCATACATTATTATTATGCATAAGATGTTTATTTTATTGTCTCGGGACCGTCTGATGGTGGGATGTTGACAGTGCTGCTGCTTCTTCTCTGGCAAGTTTGAATACGAGTCGGAGTTCGCATTCTCCAGTGACCTTGACTGGGTACAAGCGAGTCTGGCACTGGTTTTAGACTTAGGTTAGCTTCTTTTACAACTGTTAGTCCATTAAGATTGGCGTTAAACTTTTTTTGGACTCATTTGGGTAGGTTTAGGACTTGGTTGGGGGGGGGGACCCAAGGCGCAAAAACGCATCTCTGTACAGTAATCTCTCTACTATCCGGACGTCCACTATCCGGATACATCACTATTCAGACATCGTAGGCTATCCAAACCCCAAAATGGCCAAAAATTCGGAAAAATCCTAAAAAATCCGATTTTTTCTGACCGTGTCAGTTTTAATTTCCCACTCGCTCAGACTAGCTCCCTTCCCGCCAAATCGCCCTCCTACTAGTTCTGTCTAACTCCCGTGAACGGTGGATGGCTGTCCGATCGTTTGCTGTATTTTCATTCTTTTTTAAATACTCAAAAGTCACAGTGCTAAGGATTAAGTGTAGTTAAACACTGGATTGCTGGACATGCTTCAAGAGCAATTATGACCACTTGAAAAACCTTAGAGATGGGGGTAAACAACAATCATGGACTGTAAGTAAACATTGTCAACTGCTAAATATTTTCCTTAATCACTTCTAAATCCTCATTCTCTGGTTACATTTTAATTACTTCATGCTTTGTGTCCCATATTTGAGTGCACAAGCTGTGAAAGAGGTGATTTTCTCAGTGATTACCATGTCTCTTACATACATTCATTATCTAGTCAACTGGTGAACATTTTTGCCCCACACACCTCTAAATCATAATTTTTCTGGTTACATTTTATTTACTTCATGCTTTGTGTCCCATATTTGAGTGCACAGGCTATGAAAGAGGTGATTTTCTCAGTGATTACCATGTCTCTTACTTACGTTCACTATCTAGTCAGCTGGTGAACATTTTCTCCCCATACACCTCTAAATCATAATTTTTGTGGCTACATTTTATTTACTTCATGCTTTGTGTCCCATATTTGAGTGAACAGGTTGTGAAAGAGGTGATTTTCTCAGTAATAATCATGTCTCTTCCTTACATTCATTATGTAGTCAGCTGGCGAACACCCCTGCCTTACTCACCTCAAAATCATCATTTTGGGGTTAAAATTCGATTAATTCTTGCTCTGTGCCAATTACTTACGTGAATGGGGTCTTAATTAAGTGCTTTGCATGTCCGGTAGGGAGTTTGGTAGGTGGTTTTCTGATATAGGTTAGGTTAGGTTAGGGTCAAGAATGACCGGTGCTGTTGGTGAACAGTGAACACCTTTGCCATACCTAACTTTTTTTCTGGTAATAATTTATTTATTTGATGCTTTGTATCCCATATTTTAGTGCATAAGATATGAGAAATGATGATTTTCATAGTGATAGCCACGTCCGATACTTACACTAAGCTGCCAACTCGTGAACACCCCTTCCTTACTCACCTCAAATTCATCATTTTGGGGTTAAAATTCGATTAATTCATGCTTTGTGCCAATTATTGATGCAAATGGGGTCTTAATTAAGTGCTATGCATGTCCGGTAGGGAGTTATGTAGGTGGTTTTCTGATTTAGGTTAGGTTAGGTTAGGGTCAAGAATGACTGGTGCTGTTGGTGAACAGTGAATACCTTTGCCATACCTAACTCTTTTTCTGGTAAAAATTTATTTATTTGATGCTTTGTATCCCATATTTTAGTGCTTAAGATGTGAGAAAAGATGATTTTCATAGTGATAGCCATGTTCGATACTTATTTACACTAAGCTGCCAACTTGTGAACACCCCTGCCTTACACACCTCAAATTCATCATTTTTGGGTTAAAATTCAATTAATTCATGCTTTGTGCCAATTATTTACGTGAATGGGGTCTTAATTAAGTGCTATGCATGTCCGGTAGGGAGTTAGGTAGGTGGTTTTCTGATTTAGGTTAGGTTAGGTTAGGGTCAAGAATGACTGGTGCTGTTGGTGAACAGTGAACACCTTTGCCATACCTAACTCTTTTTCTGGTAACAGTTTATTTATCTGATGCTTTGTATCCCATATTTTAGTGCATAAATGTGAGAAATGATGATTTTCATAGTGATAGCCACATTCGATACTTATTTACACTAAGCTGCCAACTCATGAACATCTCTGCCTTACTTACCTCAAAATCATCATTTTTGGGTTAAAATTCAATGAATTCACCCTTTGTGTCCATTGTTTAATGCATATGGTGTGAGAAAGGGTGATTTGCATAGTGATTTCCATGTCTGATACTTACTTACACTTGCTGTTAAGTTGTGAGCACCTATGCCTTACTCACCTCTAAATCATCATTGTTTGGTTAAAATTCAGTTAATTCATGCTTTGTGTGCATTATTTATGTGAAAGGGGACTTAAATAAGTGTTATGCATGTCCAGTAGGGAGGTATGTAGGTGGTTTTCTGATTTAGGTTAAGTTAGGTTAGGGTCATGAATGACCAGTGCTGGAGCTTCAGGGCCACTATCCGGACAAGACAACTGTCCGGACATGCCTTTGGCTCTATTACGTCGGATAGTGGAGGGATTACTTTTACGTGTTAAATGTACCCCGAGATATGATACCTTGCCCGGCAATGGGTTTTTACTTAACCAGTTGCATCATTAAACCAGGGTATGCCTGTGGTGAGGAGACTGTAGCACCAGTCGAGCAGGGCAGTACTCCCAAGGAGGATGGAAAGCTGGTGACAGGGAGAGCTGGAGCTCCTGTTTCATCAGCCCTCAGGACTTGTTCCTGACCATCCTCCTTTGCTGAACTTTTTCAGTGTCTCAGTTACACAGAGAGTAGACCAGCATGCTCTCCAATACAAGTTTCTCTAACTGTCAACACCAAACTACATACACGCTACACACTACACTTCCTTTTCAAAATTATCTTCGAAAATGGCGCCCAAAAATCATGCCTCGGAGTCCCCGGGGGGGGGGACCATAAATGCCCCCACCATCCGCTCCTCTCCCGGTGACGACTCAAAGAGCTGCCTGGGACCACTGTCTGACTCACTCCTTCTTCATTTCTGTAACATTCGCGGCCTTTCCTCTAACTTTCACGCTGTCGAGCACCACCTCTTCTTCTCTAAACCTCACCTTCTCTTTCTCACTGAGACTCAGCTGTCTGAGGCAACTGACAGCAAACCCTTTTCTGTATCCTCCTACTTTCTCTATTCTCGTTTCAAAGCCAAAGGTGGCTGTTGCGTATACGTACGCAACGATCTATCTTGCTCTCGTGTTCCTGAACTTGATTCTTCTGAATTCTCTACTCTCTGGCTTCGGCTTTCCTGTCATTCTCTGACTAAATATATCGGTGCTGTTTACTTATCTCCTAATTCTACTGACTATCAAAAATTCTTTGACTATCTTACTTCTACGATGGAACACATTCTATCCTTTTCTCCTTTCTCTGAAATCTCCATTCTAGGAGATTTCAATGTTCACCACCACCTTTGGCTCTCCTATCCACCTGGTGAACAAGCCTACATCTTTTCTATCCTTAATGACCTAGAGCAGCTTGTACAGCACCCTACCTGTATCCCTGACCGCCTTGGAGAGAGTTCCAACATACTTGACCTTTTCCTAACAACTAATCCTTCCGCTTACACTGTTCATCTTTTCTCTCCGTTGGGCTCCTCCGATCATAATCTTATTACCTTAACATGTCCAATCGCTCCAGTACGGCCTGTGGACCCTCCAAAGAAACGCCGCCTGTGGCACTTTGGAGCTGCAGATTGGGAGGCCCTCAGGCAGTACTTCTTTGATTTTCCATGAAATGATTATTGCTTCCTTGGCCGGGAGCCATCTGAGTGTGCCTTGCGCGTTACGGAGGTTATTCTCTTGGGCATGGAAGCATACATTCCTTTCTCATATCCTCTGACTAATGCAAGAAAGCCTTGGTTTAATCACACTTGTTCTAATGCTGTCCGCAACAAGGAGAGGGCCTATAAGAGGTACCGGAGCCAACCCACCCCTGAATCACACCTTTTATATATTTCTGCCCGGAATCGTGCTAAGTCTGTTCTTCGCTCTGCTAAAAACAATTTCATCCGTGCTAAATGTTCCCAACTCTCCAACTCGAATTCTTCTCGCTCCTTCTGGCACCTTGCCAAAAACCTTTCTAACAGCTTTACCTCATCATCCTTCCCTCCTCTTTTCTATTCTGATGGCTCTGTAGCTATTTCTTCTACTGATAAAGCAGATCTCTTCACTCAGACTTTCTCCTCCAATTCCACCTTAGACGATTCCGGTGCTATTCCTCCATCACTTCCCCCCTCTGACTTCCTCTTGTCTGACATTAAAATATCTTCAGCTGATGTGTTTTCTGCCACCACTGGCCTCAATACTAAAAAGGCATATGGTCCTGATGGAGTCCCTCCAGTTGTCCTCAAAAACTGTGTTTCTGTGCTTACACCCTGCCTAGGTAAACTCTTTCGCCTTTGTCTCTCAACTTGTACCTTTCCTTCTTGCTGGTCTCATTCAGCCAGTCCCAAAGAAGGGCGACCATTCCCAACCCCTCTAACTATCGTCCAATTGCTTTAACATCCTGTGTCTCAAAAGTTTTCGAGTCAATTCTTAACAGAAAAATTTAAAAGCATCTTTCCTGTCACAACCTTCTTTCTGATCGTCAGTATGGGTTCCGTCAGGGACGCTCCACTGGCTCTTGGTCATCCTCCTTTCGGAACTTTGGCGAAAGCTTTTTCATTGCACTTGACATCTCAAAGGCTTTCAATCGAGTCTGGCATAAATCTTTAATTTCCAAACTGCCCTCCTACGGTTTCTATCCTGCTATCTGTGCCTTCATCTCTAGCTTCCTTTCTGGTCGTTCTATAGCCGCTGTTGTAGACGGCCATCGTTCCTCTCCTAGACCTATCAACAGTGGTGTTCCTCAGGGTTCTGTCCTATCACCTACTCTCTTCCTTTTATTCATCAGTGACCTTCTAAGCTGTACATCTAACCCTATCCACTCATATGCTGATGATTCCACCCTTCACCTTTCCATTCGGTTCCTGCAGCGTCCATCTCAGCAGTTACTTCAACAAAATAGGGATGAGGCTATCGCACACCTAATGTCTGACTTGGCTCGTATCTCTGATTGGGGTAAAAATAATCTTGTTATTTTTAATGCATCAAAGACTCAGTTCTTACACTTATCAACCCGACAAAATCTTCCTCAGGATTACCCACTAATGTTTAATAATGAACAGTTATGTCCTGCATCATCCTTGAACATGCTTGTGGTTTCATTCTCTTGGGATTTGTCTTGGACAGAACATATTACATCTCTTGTGAAATGTGCTTCCAAGAGATTAGGTGTGCTAAGTCGATTCCGAACTTTCTTTACCCCTGCACAGTTGTTGACCTTGTACACGGGTTTTATTCGCCCGTGTATGGAGTACAACTCTCGTGTGGTGAGGCTCCCCACATGCTGCTTTTCTCAATAGGGTGGAGTCAAAGGCTTTTCGTCTCATTAACTCTCCTCCTCTTACTGATTCCCTTCAACCTTTGTCTCTTCGCCGCACTGTTGCATCTTTATCTCTCTTCTATCGCTACTTCAATGGTCATTGTTCCTCAGAACTGTCTGCTTGCATCCCTCCACCTCTACAACGGGCACATAGTACCCGTCTAACAACAAACTCTCCTCCTTTTTCTGTCCAACTCTCTAATGCAAGAGTTAACCGTTACTCCCAGTCCTTCATTTATGCAACTGGTCAACTCTGGAACTGTCTTCCTCTGTCTGTATTTCCTACTTCCTATGATCTCCAGTCTTTCAAACGCAGTGTGTCCAGGCATCTCGAATTGAACGGATCTTGAATTTGGCTCTCTTTTGTATTGTTTTTTGCTTTTTCTTGGAAGGAACAGTGTGCAGGCCTGTGGCCTTTGGTTCCTTCTTCCTTGCATAAAAAAAAAAAAAAAAAAATAAGAATGACTTTTTCCAGGAAACCTGCGGTAAATTCAGACATTCATATAAATTTTATAAAAATCAATAAAGTACATTATCTTGTGTGGTGGTTATGGCTTTGATAGCTTATTGGACCACCTCCCCCCCATTGGGTAATTAATACTTACTTTCCACTGTAAGGCAAGAGCAGTAAGTAAAAATAAATCTGTAAAGTGTGACAGTCTACCAGTTGACAGGTTTGTAATATTTTTTCAAAAGCTCCAAAAATGTCTGAATTTGCCACATAAGTGTTGGAGGAGGACACATGGGCTGTTCCCAGCCATTTTGTATGCCCATCAGAACTGTCCACAGGTGTGTCCACTTTCACCTTGAGTTCAGGGTGAGCATGGACACCCATTAAAAAGTTGCTACAAAAGACAATAAAATGCAGTAATTTGAGAGGTGATTATAATTTGGTACCTTGCTGGACCAGCACCTCATAGGGTACTTTATACCAGCCTTAAACCTAAAAGAAGAGCAGAAAGCAAAAAAAAACTATATTGCATCTGAATTCACTCTAGTTCATGGTAGTCAGATTCTGGGCTGAGGCTACTACTCATATATATCTCCTTTACACAGTTCATCCTCTTGGGAGGTATGCATCTTCCATTTTCCCTGCACCTTGCCAAGTGGAAGGACCCTGTTTCAACCCTGGCAAGGTGCAGTCTGCCACAGGAAGATGACTGCTTGCTTGTAGTCAATAGGTCTGCTAGGCCAGATAAACTGGGTTAGATCAGCATACAAAGACCACAAATCTAGGTCACTTGCACCAAGAAAGGAAAGTACAGTACTTGCAATTAGGGACTGCTTTAATGTGAGAGGTACTGTATCCATCCCAGCCATATAATATTATGTTGCACCACCCCATGCCACAAAAAAACAGTAAAAACTTTCTAACACTTCACAGAATGCTTCAACAACATCCATCTTTTTCTGCGGAACACTGTGCATCAGAAACATGTACAGTATACATGTACATAGTCACCACAGTCATTAACTCCTACCAGACATTAATCCCTTAGAAATTACCCTTCCCAAAGAGATATAAATGCACCTCGCCAGCCTGTAATGTGGCAATCATCTTTCCCTATATCTGTGCCAACACAATATCGAAGTTGCACATAATCCACTGTAATGCAGCCCCCCCCCCAACACACTTATCTCCTGTACCTCAGATTGACAGTACAGGCAATAATTCTTAAACAAAATACCTCTGGAAGTGCATGACTGAAGTAGCTGATTTCTTGCATTCCACCAGGTTTGGGCTCTAGATGAGCCTAGGACCGCAACAGTAGGAGGAAATAAACAAAGGGAAATACAACATATATGAGGTCTGTCCAAAAAGAAACCAAACTTTTAAGACAGGACATCAACGAGCCGGTGTAACATCCTCGCGACGGGAGTTCCGTGTAGAGGTGACTTTGAGCTTTAGTCTAGCTGCATCATGCCCTGTCATGTAGTCACTGAGGTACAAGCACTTGAGTGAACATGTGTTTAATGCACTTGGCAGTTTGTTGCAAGCAAGTTGAACAATGAAGGATCTTGAAAAGCAGTGTGTTTGCATGAAATTGATTCAAATTTGGGAAAAAAAAAATTATAGAGTTTTTTCACATGTTGCAAACAGGTTTATGAGGAGGAGTGTTTGAGATATACACAATGTCACAAGTGGTTCCAGCAGTTCAGATCAGGAAGAACATCCACCAAAGGCTATCCCTAATCTGTTTTCACAAGTGGTTCCAGCAGTTCAGATCAGGAAGAACATACACCAAAGGCTATCCCTAATCTGGACAGCCTTCCATGTCAAGAGTTGACAGTCAGTTTGAGAAAGTGCATGCTGTGATACACGAAATTCGTCGCTAGACTGTCCATGAAGTTTCCGAAGAAGTGGGCATCTGTAAAAGTTCATGCCACATGATTTTAACCAAAAAACTGAAGATGCATTGTGTTGATGCAAAATTTATGCCTCATCTGCTGCTGATGAGTAAAAAGAGAACTGTGTCACAGTCAGTCAGGAGCTGTTTGACTGTTCAAATGCTGATGAAAACTTGCTGTAAAATGTCGTAACAGGTGAAGGAACGTGGGTGTACAGCTACGATGTCAAAACAAAAAGGCATTCATCGCAGCAGGTTGGAACATCATCACCGCAGCCAAAAAAAATACAGGCATACCCCGGTTTAACAATG
>JAGKTI010027089.1:0-13371 GCA_018397915.1 Birgus latro | reverse complement strand
TTAGTTCTTAATATAGAGTGAAATAAATACTGGGTACTGTTTAGAATATACGTTAAAGTGTGAACTCAACCACCTCCACCACCTCTGTCTCCAAAACAAAACAAACTGCCAAAGAATCTATTGCCTCTAATGAAAGGTGTTACACTGCAGTCTATTATAGTGATTACATTAAGTTTAGTTCTTAATATAGAGTGAAATAAATACTGGGTACTTTTTAGAATTTACATTCAAGTGTGAACTCAACCACCTCCACTACCTCCGTCTCCTAAACAAAACAAACTGCTGGCGATCTGCTGCCTCTGACGAAAGGCAAATTATGTGCACTGAATTCTTTCTTTTTTGTCTTTCTTTATTAATTTATACACTGTATATTCTCCTTTACTTTAGTATTAAGAAGACAAGTAATAAGTATTGTTATTGCAATTTTGGGGGGTGAAAATCCATCTCCAACACACGTTACCAACAGTCTGTACTGCCTATGAATGATTTTCTACCAATTAACCACTTCAGTACTGTGACGTCTATTTCTACTTTATTTACGCTTCCTCCAGCCGATTTTATGGCACTCATCACATACTGAAGGGGCTAACAAAGGCTGTACCAACCCCGTGCACTTCCACAGATCCAACCTACACTGACTAAAATTGTCTGGTGGCAGCAAGAACAGAATGAAAATACACCCAGCACTGAAGGGGTTAAATGTATATTAAATGCACTAAATTGTTTTTTGTCATAACTTATTTATTTATATATGCTTCTTTAATTCAGTGTTGAAAGGAAAAGTAATAGGTGTTGTCTTAGCAATTTTGAGGGGTGAAAATTCGGTAAGCCAGAAAAATTGGTAATTCGATCCAGGGTAGAGCCCCATATAGTTCGGCTTATGAAGGGTTTACTGTACTACAATCTCATCATCTCCCATACTGCTTACTACATGTATTAAGTCATCCCAAAATCTTTACTTATCTACCTCATCCAAGCCTACCTTTGGAATATGTGCTGATATAATTGCAAACATCATCCCACCGAAAAAAAAATTTCACTACTGTTATCCTATCACTTACTCTCATAACATTCATGACATACTCCACCTATTTCTCCTTAACCAACACACCCACACCATCATGCAGAATATATTTCAATTTTTACCTGCTAGATTGCCTTTAGAACCTCAAAATTTTTCGGGAAAATTGCTACATTGATAACACTGCTGGCATGAGTCATGGTGACGAGTGGAAACATGCCAGATGTCACCTTTTATTTCATTATTGTTGTTGATCTAAAAAAAAAAAAAAAAACTTTTTGCAGGATTAGTTTTTTACATTCATTCGTTCATTCATTCACCATCCAATACTACGTTGCCTCATGAGGAGCGTAGGAGCCCGGGGCTTGGCAAGTTAGTCCTAACATTTAAGATAAGAGTGACTAGCCTCACTCATCCCTGAGTGGCATTACATGAGCAGTAAACCCCTACCACCCCATGGATATAAACCTTCACCAGCTTAATCCAATTGGAGCACTGTAATTACCCACTAAACCACCAGTTTGGTTATAAGGTTACCACCCAGTGTAGTAAATGGTTTCCTGGTGTACAGGAAACCACTTGGCTTGTCAATCAGTGTAGAGTCACCCACATGCAGAAGGAAGAGGAAAGAATGAGGGAAAGAAAGACAGAAGAGGGAGTGTATTAGTTTTTTTACACCATAAGTAATGTTTGCTGGGCAGGCAAATACTTTTTCCATCCCCTAACTCCCAATCAAGTGAACGTTGCCAGATCCAGGGAGTTTTGTCTGGAACTTAAACGAGTCATCACTTATTTGGACGATCATACTGTCAGACCCATATCCCCCATTCTGTCTCTCCATTTCCTAAATCTTTCCTTAACTTTCCATTTATTCTGTACAATCAGCATACAACATCTCCCATGGAAGTACATTTCTGGGGTCACATGAGAGTTTTAAGCACCATGTCAAACAGTAAGGGGCTCAAGACTGACTCCTGGTGCATGCCAACATTCATGGAAAATTTCTCCTTCAAATCTCCATTTACTCCCACCTGGATGTGAGCATCCACATACATGGCCATAGCCACTCTAACCAGCCACTCTTTGATCCAAAGCTTTCTCATTGCCCATTTGACCACCTCCCTAGGGACTCTATCAGAGGTCTTCTTCAGATCAGTAAAAACAGTACAACTCCCTTTTCTTTCCTATATATTTTTCCTGAAGCTGTCAGACAGTGAATATGGCATTAGTGATCCCTTTGCATGGCATAAACCCAAAATGCATCTCATCAGTATTCAGTCCTTCCTTTATCATAGCTTCTAGGTTTCTCCCCATTACCTTCATTATCTGGTCCAAAAGTTGTATGCTTTTATAATTTCCTCCATCATGGGCATCACCCTTCCACTTATACACATTTACAGTGACACTTTTCGGCCAGTCATCTGGGACGACATTCATTCATATGATTTACATAGGCTCCAGTGCTTGCATTCAGTATATTAGCCATGGTCACCTAATGGCAGCTTTCCATGGTGCCCAGTCTCTGGCAGCCTTCCTATTGAGTCCCATATTCCATAGGTCACACTCTATAACCTTGTGCCAGGTCTTTTTTGGTCTGCCTCTTGCAGCCCTACCCCTGACTTTCACACCTCTCACCATCCACACCCTAATGGGAGTGTTCACAAACTCCCCAAATTTGCCAGTCTTCACCTGATAATTTGAAAAATAAAAATGCAATCAACTAAACTACTGTATTGTAAGTGATTTCCTCATCACTTCCTTCATAAGTATAATTTTATGAACATATTTACTCAGTAAAATGAGGAAATTAAGCTTCATTATGATAAAGTTCAAGGGGGTCACTAAATTAATTGAACTAGTTGTCTAAATGTCGGGACAAATATTCTTCGTAGATTAAAACCACTTTCTTACATTCCCAGTCATGTCTTTTGATATAGTTTTCTTCAAATAAAATTTTTAGACATATATCTTATGTAAATATGTAATACTGTACTAACATGAAGTTATGTTGCTGCAAAATATTTATAGGAATCAGATGAAGATTGTATGCACACGCCCACACCAAGTTTTGTTGTTGTCTTTCTGGAAACATCGGTACTTGTGATTTTGGTCGGCGGCTTTGTCTTCGTATGATTTCGGCTTCATAAATTGTACCTTTTTATAATGTATTGTCAGTACATTCTCTTCAGCATTTGCCAGATGAAACATCAATCTCTTTGATAACTATATAAATAATAAGTGTTTCAAGTTAAACATGCAACGAGACTTTTAATAACGTGATGAATGCTAACGGACCAATTGTCATTTTATGCATTCTAGTGCCTGTTCTGCAGTATTTTACTTAGCCCTTTGAGATTCTGATGACGCATTTCCACATCATTTAGTCCAACCTTAGAGAATCTGATGATGCGAATATGCGTCATTTTAAGATCTATCTATCTATCTATTGCCAGATGCCTCAATCCCGCACGGGGTGGGCACAAACAAATTGCCTCCATGTCGCTCTGTCCTCTGCCATTTCAGTGCCCTGCTCCCAGCTCACACACCCCTCTCTCATATACCTCTCCACTCCATCCCTCCATCGTTTGTAAAATATTCACCATAAATTGCATTTATGCGTCATAACAAAGAGACTCGAGCATGATGTCAAGGAATGGTTGCTCTGTGCCTGGTGGGTACTGCACAGCTGGTCTGACTCATGGCTTTGTCTCTTTATTACTCTATTCTTGACAATTATTTTTCTGCAGCAAGGTATAAAATTTTGGTTTTTGCCTAACCTAATTTGTCATTCTGACTTTTCGTTTTCTTTGTTTTCCTTTTTTGAACCTACTACAATAAAGCGCAACTATTCTGCTTTAAAATGACACCAAAACCAGATATTCCATCACCAAAACTATATTTACCCAGGGCGATCAAAGGAAATTGTTGCTAAACGAATAGCAGCCAAGAATCATACAAAATTGTGCATCTTTTTCATTCGCTCTACCATGTGGTGACATGCATAAATTGCCATAAACTATATATATCATTATAAAGGTGATTTATTGTATTTTTGCATGGTTTAAACTAGATTTATGTATCTTTATTAGATTTTTTTCCAAATGTTTTTGTATGGCAAGGTATAAAATTTTTGGTTTTCTCCTAACTTCAACTTGCCATTTTGATTTTTTATTTTCTTTGTTTTCCTTTTTTGAACATACCCGTACTGCAATAAAGTACAACAATTCAGCTTCAAAATAACACCACAATCAGCATCCAGTCATAAAAAGTGTACTTACACTGACCGATCAAAGAAAAAGATCGAGAAGCAAATGGACAGCTGAGAATCATGAAAAATTGTGCTTCCTTTCTCTTTACCGTGCAATAGAATGCAGAAATAACCATAGCCTATATATAATTGTAAAGGTACTTTGTTGTAGTTTTGCCTGGTTTATATCAGATTTATATATCTTTATTTTTTTTTTCTCACCCGGATATTTTTCTATGGTAAGATATAAAATTTTAGGTTTTCACCTAACTTAAACTCATCATTTTGACTTTTCATTTTCTTTGTTTTCCTTTTTTTTTTAACATACTACGATAAAGTACAACTATTCAGCTTTAAAATGACACCAAAACCAACATTCTAACATGAAAACTGTATTTACACAGCCCGATCAAAGGAATATATCGCGGCGCAAAGATGTGGGTCAGCGTGAGAATGGCTGACTCTAGCACAGACATAATCTGCTCAGCTCAGAAACCTGATAGGGTTTGTAAATCATATATAGCAAACTGGTATAATAACGAATGGTTACAGTATTGAAGAATTTATATAGCTATTCTTCATCACCAAATATCATGGAAGGGGTTTTAGAAAATACAGTATATAGCTGTGGAGGCTGGGAGTAGTTGTTGGAGTTCCTAATTAAATTACCCAGTAATCATTGGCAACTTGTGAGTTTGTGAATGTGCTTGTTGTCATCCTCCATCCTCTCAACATGCCCATACCACCGAAGTCTACCCCTAGTCATCACAGTACGAATACACTCCAGTGTATTTGTCAGATCACTAACTAAACCTGTTCCTATATCACCTGAGGCCTTCAACAGTTCATCAGTCAGCCCAGACTTGCCTGTCATCTTCCCCAACTGCATCCTGCCAATTGCCCTTCTCACAGTAGCATCATCAATCAGAGGCCAAACACTGAAAATGCTGACCCCAAACCTTCCCATGTTCCATTCAAACTCCGGTCAGCAACTGGTTATAATGCTTTCTCTAGGCTTCTTTAATATCCACACTGTCCACCATTAGCTATCTTTCCTTAATCATTCTTCACACACTGTTCCACCATGATGTCCCTGTTTTCCCTCATCATCTGATTGCCACATTAAATACCTTATTCTTCCTTTCAGCACTCTATAGATTTTGCAGTGAAAGTTTCTGAGACTCAGATTTTGCCATGTATATGAGGCCTGTTCAGAAAGTATCCGACCTTAGGTTCTAAAAAAATAAATACAGTAAGACCTCATTATAACGGCCTAATTGGGGCTCAGGCCAGTCCGAAATATGTGAAATTCCGATAAAAGCAACATCCGGACTTACCCCTGCTAATCCGGACTTTTTCCGATATATCAGACATTAGTCCGGATTGCATCGGTGGTTTTCACCACCATTGCAGTATTGTACTGTGTTATACCTTCACTACATTAATCAAATGGTATAATAATACTGTACTGTGCACTGAAAAACATGTCTTTTACTTGTCTTATTGTGGTGAACATAGCTGAAGTTGTCAGGCAGTCCGGACTGCTTTCTGGCTTTATCGGACTTTTTCCGATATACTGTATAGGAGTTTAGTCCGGTAGCTCCTCGAGTCTGATAAAAGCGAATTCCGTTCTACTGAAGTCCGTTATATCGAGTTTTACTGTAGCTAACCTGTTGAGTGAGAACACTAATCCCCTTCCAAGTAGGCCCCTTCTGACTTGACAACACATAGCCCAACTTTCTTCCACTGCCTGAAACTTTTTCAAAGCCAGTTTTCGGTATCTTCTGCAGGTGCTTCTTTGCATTCGTCATGATCTCTTCTCTCGTCTCAAATCGGGAACCCTTCAGCAGAGTTTTGAGCTTGAGGAATAACCAAAAGTCGCATGGAGCTTTGTCTGGTGAATAGGGAGCCTGCAGGATCTGTGGGATACTGTGCATGGCCAAAAATTCCTGAATCAGTTGAGAAGAATGGGGAGGGGCATTGTCGTGGTGCAGCTTCCAACTTACCGCAATCCAAAGGTCTGGTCTGGTCTGCATAATTGCGTCACAAAGATGATGGATAACGTCGAGGTAATAATGTTTGTTGACAGTCTGACCGTCTGGTGCATATTTATGATGCATTACACCACGGTAGTCAAAAAACACATTCAACGTGCAAGGTCATTTCACCTTGCTGCGCACATGTCATGCTTTTTTTGGCCTAGGCGACCCTGCATGCTTCCACTGGGATGACCATGCTTTGGTTTCTGGGTCATACACGTACACTCAGGTCTGATCTCCTGTGATAACAGTCTTCATAAAGCCTGGATCACAATTTGCATACTCCAGCATGTGTTGAACAACGTTCATCTGAGAGAAGAGATCATGACGAATGCGACAAAGCACCTGCTGGAGGTTCCGAAAATTGACTTTGAAAAATGTTTCAGGCAGTGGAAAGATTGCTGGGCTACATGTGTCAAGTCAGAAGGGTCCTACTTTGAGGAGGATTGGTGCCCTAGCTCAACAGGTTAGCTGTTTATTTTTGTAGAGCCTAAGGTCGTATACTTTCTGAACAGACATCATCCTTCCTTTCTCGCCCTATGTTTGGGGGCCAGGTATTCTCTGTAACCACCCCTTTTCCGTTCCCAGAAAAGTCTTCTTTTCTCCTTAACTACAGCTTCTACATCGTCATTTCACCACCATGTTGCTTTATATCTTGGAGGGTCCCTTGTACATCCACACACAAAATCAGTAACTCTCAAGAGATTCTTCTTGAGAGCTCTGTATAGTTCATTAACCCCTTAACTGCCACGTTCCTTCTGAATGGACCTATCGACAGACTGCAGCATTCCTTTTAAAATCCAAAATTGTATTTCAAAAGTTGCTCCCTGTATTCTGCCCTGAGAACTTTGTGTGTTCATCCACTCGTGCTTGGGGTTGCCAGTTCATCATTTTGGCTTCCTGCTGTGTCTTCATGAACACTAGCAGGCGTGAATAAGTACGAAGGAAAGTGACAGCATGGTGCCCACAGTGTCAGGTTGGCTTATGTCTGGGAGACTGCTACCATGACATTCACACACTCATCAGCTTCTAGAGAAGGGACACATAAAATGTAAATAAGTGAAAGAAACTAAATATAAGTGAATAAAATATATGGAAAATGTAAATATCTGATGTAAGGTATATAAATATATTTCATTGAGTTTAGCATTATTTACTATTACTGACTAGTTTTTCACTGTTTTATTTTATAATGTCTGTAAAATAATGATATTGAAGTGCTATGTGACACACACCATAGTGCAAACCTAAGTGATGCGTATAGAGGTGCGTGGTGTTGGGTGACTGTGGGGGTCACCGAGGATGACAGACAGCTACAGCGACACACGAAAACACCAAAAATGACTTTGCTTCCACTTATGTTTATGACAATGTAGGAGCATCTAGACATTCACTGAAGTGCTCATAGGTTAATAGAAGACAAGAGGACACTTTCGGGTGGATTGTCGCAACAGGGGCCTCACTTTTGCCACCTTAGCCGCAGTGAAGGGGTTAATACTACTGTCAGCAGCTCCCTGTCCACCCACCACTCTACTCATCTCACTATAGAAGGTATACCTTACTGCTTGGTTTTCAACTTCCATATTTTCCCCGTGGGTACATAGGTCAAGAGCTCATCTCCTGGTCCTTAAGCAGCATGTCACGTATAAGTAATTTGTGTTGCTGCATGCACACTCTCCACTCCCCATAACTTTAACATCCTTCACCAACCTCCTATCAGCACTCCCAACCAGGAAATGGTCAATCTGGCTACTATTTTCCCCATACTCTTGTAATCAGCCTGCTCTCACTTTTCCTAAAATGCATGTTGCATGTTATCCTGTTCATTGCCTCTCCAAATTCAAATATCCTTTCTCCTTCCACATTCCTTGTACCATATGCCCATCCACCATGTACCCCTTCATACCCATGAGCAGCTTCACCCATATGACCATTTAATCCTCACCCAAAACTATGATTCATTATCTCCCATATCACCAACCACATGTATCAAGCCATCCCAGAATCTATCTTTTTCTACATCATCCAAGCCAGCCTGTGGAATACATGCCAGTGTAACTGAAGTCAAGTTTACCAGGCAATATTTTCACTGCTATAATCCATTCATCCACACCCATTACATTCATGACACATTCCACCCATTTTTTCTTAACCAGCACACCCACACCACCTTATCTGTCCACACCTCCCTCCCAAAATATCATATACTTGCACTCTCTCCCGGCAATCATCCCAGTTGGTCCTCCCCTGAACCTGTAAGTAACCAACATCCACCCCCCTTGTACTCAGTCTCTACTACTTCTCCCACTTTGCCCTTCAAACTCAGTCTGATGTCAGCAAGAATAGATTTTAAAAGTATGTCATTGGAGTGAAAGGGTTCATTCCAGCTAACACTTATATCTGGCCCTTAGTCCTTGGAGGTTAAGATTGTATGAACCCAGCAATTGTTCTGATGAAGAAAATATTCAGCAAGTAACAGTTCATAGTGCATCAGTGTTTACTTTCAGATCTCCCTGGAACATGAAATCTTACTGCACCCACGGTATTTTGGTCCTCAGCTAATGGACACCGTGAGGCAGATGCTCTTCACAGAAGTGGAAGGAACTTGCACTGGAAAGTAATGGTTTTCTTTTCAGTTTATATAACTTTGTTTCATGGTGGTTGTTGTTATACTATAGTAATTGTAAATTACCATGACAGTTTGTACCTGGATTGTTGTGTAATTAAAAATGTACAGTATTACAGTAAGGTATTATACCAGTGGAGAAACAGCCAGGAGACTTGAAGTATAAAAAATTCATACAGAGAACAAAAGTACAGTAAGTCTCACCGTATCATCCATATGACTTTTCTTTTTCCTTTTTCTTTTTTTCTTTTTTTTTTTAAGAGCTTAGTAAAAAAAATATTGGCTGATTAAGTTTCACTGTTACCCATTAATGCTGACATCCCAGTTGCCTTTTTTTTCTTTTTTTTTAAAGAGCGCATTAAAGAAAAATTGACTGATAAATTTATACTGTTACCCTTCAATGCCGACTTCCCAGTTGCCTCCTCCTCCTTCGTCGTCGTCTTCTTCTTCTTCTTCTTCGTCTTTGTCGTCGTCTTAGTCTTCGTCTTAGTCTTCTTCTTATTATTCTTCTTATTATTATTATTATTATTATTATTCTTTTTCTTATTCTTATTATTCTCCTTCTCCTTCTCCTCCTCCTCCTTCTTTTTCTGGTAAAATTTCACTGTTACCTATTAATGCTTACTTCCCAGTTGCCCAAATTTTGTATAACTTTTTTTCTTTCTTTCTTTCCCTCTGTATATTGATGCGTAGAATTCGAGAACAGTACAGCACTTCAACTTTGAGTACAGTATTTGACTTTTAAGCAGTTAAAGGTATAAGGAATACTGCATAAACCTGAAAATAAAAGCAATTAGTAGCCTCTGCCAGTGGTAGGTGGGGGCACTTATCATCCACTTACTCAATGTAGAGCTGCTCTCGGGTGTCTGCCCTTTCCTTTCCTCCATCCTCCTTTTCTTCCATCCTCTTCTGTCTTTCTTTCATTCTTTCCTTGTCCTTCTGCCTACGGGTGACTTTACACTCCCTCTTCTGTCTTTCTTTCCTTCATTCTTTCCTCTTCCTTCTGCCGGTGTGTGACTCTACACTGAGTGACAAGCCAAATGGTTTCCTGTACACCAGGAAACCATTTACTATGCTGAGTGGTAACCATATAACCAAATTTTGGCACCTGGTGGTTTAGTGGGTAATTATGGCGCTTCAGTGGGGTTGAGCCGGTGAAGGTTTATATCCAAGGGGTGGTAGGGGTTTATTGTTCATGTAATGCCACTCAGGGATGAGTGAGGCTGGTCACTCTCATCTTAAATGTCAGGACCAACTTGCCTAGCCCCGGGCACCTACACTCCTCATCGGGCAACGTAGGATTGGATGATGCACGAATGAATGAGTAACCTCTGTCCCCCTTCTCTAAGAATCTAAAACAGATAAGGTTGCAATATTAGCTATTAAAAAGAAAAACTTCCGATATCTGAGTCACTGTAGGTAGGCCTACTGCTACCTTGCAAAATTTTTCTTTACTGTAGTAATTAGTAACTGAAGGAATTTTCATTGAACATTCTGCAGTGTACTTAAAGCAGTATACAATAATGCACTTGGTTGTTAAAGTTTTAAGCAGATCTGAGTTCACCTCCTTCAGCAGAAGGTAACTACTATTGGCAGAGTGAGAAGTAGCTTCAGAAGATGTTGAATGAATTTGATAATACATTATCTGTAGAAGGAGGAAAGTTAAGGTAGTTGCTTGGAAAATTATGGTTTAGGGTGCCAAAAAGAATTATTTTGAATGTGTCCTGTCTTTCTTTCCTTGTCCTTTTACGGGTAACTTTACACTCCTCCTTCTGTTTTTCTTTCCTTCATTCTTTCCTCTTCCTTCTGCCTGTGGGTGACTTTACACTGAGTGGCAAGCCAAATGGTTTCCTGTACACAAGGAAACCATTTACTATGCTGGGTGGTAGCCATATAACCAAATTTTGGCACCTGGTGGTTTAGTGGGCAGGTATGATGCTCCAGTCGGATTGAGCCGGTGAAGGTTTATATCCAAGGGGTGGTTGGGGTTTATTGCTCACTTAATGCCACTTAGGGATGAGTGAGGCTGGTCACTCTAATCTTTAATGTCAGGACGAACTTGCCTAGCCCTGGGCTCCTACACTTCTCATCGGGCAACATAGGATTGGATAATGATGATGATAAAATTGAAATTTGTAATGAGGTGTTGGAGAAAGTGAAGACTTAAGTACATTGGAGCTGTCAAAATATGGCCTTCATCATCATCATCTACGATGTCTTGCACTCTCTTGGGAACTCCTCAGTTGATGATCATTATGGATGAAGAGAACACTTTAAAGAAAAAAACTGACTGGGGAATTGGCTGGTGTTTCAGCTGGGCGATACTATATATTGACATAAAAGTGAAGAAGGCATTGAAGAACTGTGTCTATTGATATATACCCAAATGCCATAGTCATGTAAAGGGTGGCCGTTCGACTTTGGGTTAATTGCTTCACGGGGAGGGGCACTAACCCTCCACCAGCCCACTTGTTGACACGTATAGAACACATATTAGTTGGTTATATGATTACCACTCGGTGTCGTAAATGGTTTTCTGGCTTACAGGAAACCATATGGCTTGTCATTCAATGTATAGCCATCTGAAAAGGAAAGCGGATTAAAAAAATAGGGGGAACAGGAAAGATGGGGAAAATAGGTAGAGGGGAGGGGAGACAGAAAAAGAATGATAAAGGTGAAGAAAGTAGGCAGCACTACATCAAGTGAGTGAATGATGGTTGCCATCACTAAGTTCCACATATACAGCGTATGTGTGAAATGTGGACAGTGAGTGGGGGAGAAATGTCAGCAGTTTGTATGGAGATAAACTTCTTGCCCCATTTATTCCAGCGACATATTTCATTTTATTCTTACTCCCTACAAATTTTTATTCATTTATTTTTGTATTTATTTATTTATTAAGTTTAGTAGAGATTACCATGAAGTGGGTATTTATGCTTATATCTAACCCCTCCTGTGCAGAAATCTCTTCCAAGATTTTTTTTTTTTTTTTTTTAATGCAAGGAAGAAGGAACCAAAGGTCATGGGCCTGCATACTGTTCCTTCCAAGAAAAAACAAAAACAATACAAAAGAGAGCCAAATTCAAGATCCATTCTTTTTGAGATGCCTGGGCACACTGCATTTGAAAGACTGGAGATCATAGGAAGTAGGGAATACAGACAGAGGAAGACAGTTCCAGAGTTGACCAGTTGCATAAATGAAGAACTGGGAGTAACGGTTAACTCTTTCATTAGAGAGTTGGACAGAAAAGGGATGAGAATTTGTTGCTAGACGGGTACTATGTGCCCGTCGTAGAGGTGGAGGGATGCAAGCAGACAGTTCAGAAGAACAGTGACCGTTGAAGTAGCGATAGAAGAGAGATAAAGATGCAACAGTGCGGCGAAGAGACAAAGGTTGAAGGGAATCAGTAAGAGGAGGAGGGTTAATGAGATGAAAAGCCTTTGACTCCACCCTATTGAGAAGAGCTGCATGTGGGGAGCCTCCCCACACATGAGAGTTGTACTCCGTACAGGGGCAAGTAAAACCCGTGTTCAAGGTCAGCAACTGTGCAGGGGTAAAGAAAGTTCGGAGTCGGCTTAGCACACCTAATCTCTCGGAAGCAGATTGCCTAACAGTACCAAAATATAACATTATATTCTCATGGCAGTGTTTGGAAATTCCCTGTACTGTTGTTTGCAAATGATACTGTGTTGTTGAGTGAAGACGAAGGGGAGCTGCTAGGCTTGGTAGATGAGTTTGGGAGAGTGTGTAAGAAATGGAATCTAAAGGTGAATGTGGGGAAGAGTAAAGTGATGATCTTCGAGAGAAGTGAAGCCAGTGAATGTAGAGTGAGATTGGATGGGAAGGATATGGAGAATGTGAGTGAATTTAAGTACTTGGGCAGTGTGATGAGTAAGGATGGAAGGCTGGAGGGTGAAGTGCTCGAAAGGGTGCAGCCTGGAAGGAAGGTTGCTGGTTCGTTGAAAGCAGTGATAAGAAACAGGGAAGTGAGCATGAAAGTGAAAAAGTTGTTACATGACAGTATTGTGATACCAACTCTGACATATGGAAGTGAAGCTTGGACCCTGTTGGAAGGACAGAAGTCAAGAGTGAGAGCAGTGGAAATGAGTTATTTGAGAGGAGCATTTGGAGTCACATGGAGAGACAGACTAACAAATGAGGAAGTGAAGGAGCGTTGTGGTGTGGTTGAGGACGTGATGGGAAGCATTAGGAGAAACACGTTAAGGTGGTTTGGGCATGTGGAGAGGATGGAGAGTGAAAGACTAATGAGGAGAGTGTATGTGAGTTTTTTTTTTTTTTTATGCAAGGAAGAAGGAACCAAAGGCCACTGGCCTGCATACTGTTCCTTCCAAGAAAAAGCAAAAACAGTGCAAAAGAGAGCCAAATTCAAGATCCGTTCAATTCGAGATGCCTGGACACACTGCGTTTGAAAGACTG
>JAGKTI010027087.1:0-13371 GCA_018397915.1 Birgus latro | reverse complement strand
CATTGGGCGAAGTCCTTCCTATACTGCACTACTGCTGTTGGAGCCTGTGGCAGTGTGGGGACTGGGACGTAACAGTATTGATTTATTCACTGACATATACTCATACAGAGTACTCACACACTGTATTTTTTTCACAACAATTTGTTGTTGTGAAGAAAAAAATAAATATTTATTGTGTGTGAGTACTGTATACTCGTAGATATCAGTGAGTAAAAGTATGGTGTTTTATGTCCTTTAATTATTTTTTCATTCATTAGGAAGATCATTTATTCATTTGTAACATGTATCAGTTTCATAACAATACAGTTAGAAATTAAGGCAGGGGAATGAAATGATTGTAACCATTTTTCGATGCCACACAATTCTCAGAGTTAGGAAGGTAGGGAGCGTGAAGTCTGGGCAGGCGAGAATGAAATTATATGAAACAGGTCACTCACATCGGCCATAAACAATTTTCTATTATTGCTAGAAGTGTCGTTTTTCTAGGTAATGGATCGCAGATAAATGCTCTTGAATATTCTATAATCATTACCGTAATGTTTATGCTGTATGTCTGCGAGTAAATGAGAGTTGAATAAATAAGTGAAAGATACAATATGGTAATTCCTTTTTTTTTTTAGGATGTTTTTCTCGTTCGTTAGGAAGATCCTTCATTACTTTATAACATAAACCAGTTTCAAAACAATAGTTATAATATGGACGGAGGAATGAAATGATTGAAAACAGTTTCTGATACTGCATGAATTGTTGAGTGAGGATTGTTGCGAGCGTGAGGTCTTGGCTGGCGAGAAACTGTCACTTAGTACTTTGAAGTGGTTGGACTCAGGTGATGTCGAAAGAGTTCGAGAGGGTTAACCGAATGACAGAGTGAAGATTATGATATATACTTACTGAAAGAGGACAAAAACATAAACTATGTCAAAACTCACCATCCTGTACCTCAAATGAATAGGAGTCTTGGTCCGTTTGGCGAATGCCTACCTTAGCTTCATCCACACCATACTTCAGGTTGGACCCAAGGAGTTGCTGGAGTGTGTCTAGCGGTGGAGGAATGAAGGGCACTGCTAAATTGCTGGTGAGGGAAGTCTTGTAGTGAGTCGTCACCAAGAAGGCGTACAGGATCCAGAAGCCGAGAAACACCTGAGGAATGGTGGCAGCTGCTACACTTCTTTCAAAACGATGCTATTAACATTCTCCATTACCTTTCATTTTTCTGTATTTAACTTTTGCATTTTTTTACGTGCCATCAAACCATTGTATAAATATGAAATCATAATGGCGCCGTCTTGAGTGGACATCGAGGCATCGTGACTTTTTTTAAATGAGCAATAAATTGTAATGCTTGTATTATATGAATCTGCGAGACTCAGCACTGACCAGTTTGTAATAACATTGCTACCATGGATACAATTATAATAGACTATGTGATCAAATGGCTGTGTAATAATTAAAAATTGCCACAAATATCAGTGTAATAATTGCAAAATGCCAAAAATGCAAGTTTCAATGAAGCTTTAGCGAAATAAAGTGTCTATTCCATTATGAGATTAGAAAACGGATACCATTAAGTACGTTAGCACCCGAGTGTGGCCCCAGTTTCTAAAGCAGGGATGCACATTCGGCGGCCCGCGGGCCGCATGTGGCCCTCAAGCAACCCTCTGGTGGCCCTTAGTAGGTAATAAAAGGTAAAAAATAATAAAAGGTAATAAATTGATAAATAGCAGTTCAGATAATAATTCAAAATGTGCCGTGGACCCAGAACTGGACGAGAAGTGAACACGTCAGCCACCGTGTCTAGACATTAGTCACTCTGGACGGAAGTCTGTGTGCCACACGGCCGAGTCGACGGCCTCACTGCCTGAGTACCAACAGTCGTTATTAGGAACTCTTTCAGAGAGGGTTGATTACTCTTGCTCACAGTGTCTGCTAGTACTTCTACTGGAAAAAAATGCAACTCGGAAAAGGAAACGAAGATGAACACAGAAAATTTCATGAAATATGGACAGACAAATATTTCTTTGTGGAAAACTGTGCCCAAAGACCAATATCCTTATTTGAGAAACAAGGCTGCTATTTATGCTAAGTTGAAACAAGTCAAACATTCGAAGCAGGCTGAGTGATGAAAGTTTGCACTCTGTTTTGCGACTGGCAACAACAAAGCTTCAACCCAACATAAAGAAGCTTGTCTATGAATCACATTGTCAAAAATCGCATTAAGAAGACTGTCATGCATGTCAGGTAAGGACTAATCATAGTTTTGTAACGTAATGGATTAAGTACTATATTTTTACCATTAAGCACCTAAAATTTCTACATTTTTGTTTAAAATAAATCTTGCGGCCCTCAGTGAGTTTTAAGTTTGATCATGTGGCCCGAGGAGCCCAAAAGGTTGTGCATCCCTGTTCTAAAGTGACAGCTGAGACTATGCCTTTGATGTGTGTGTGTGTGTGTGTGTGTGTGTGTGTGTGTGTGTGTGTTTATCTAATTGTTCTTACCCAATTGTATCTTTACAAGAATGAGTCAAGCTCGTACTGTCCCGTGTCTTGAACCATTTTTATCATACATCTCCTTAAATTTATGAATTGTTTTGACACACGCTATTTCATTCGGTAGTGCATTCCACTGATCAGTTGCCCTATTTGGGAACTAAATTTCCTTACATCTTTATCACCTTTCTTTTTATGCATTTTTTGCAGTGTCCTCTTGCTGATACTTCCCCATAGGTTATATATTCATTTATGTCTATTTTCCCTGTCCCTGATATGCATTTATATAACATAATCATGTCTCCTCTTTTTCTTCTCTCCTGTAGTGTTGGCAGATTCAATTTTTCCAAGCTTTCTTCATAGCTTAGTCCCTTAAGCTTGGTACCCATTTTGTAGCAGCCATTTGAACTTTTTCAGTCTTATCTATATGTTTCGTGAGGTGAGGATTCCCGACCACTGATGCATATTCCCGGGTTTGTCTGATGAAAGATGTTAATATCTTCCTCAGCATGTCTTCGTTAATGTATGTGAATGCTATTTTCATATTTGCAAACCGTGTATTCAAGTTCCGTACCTTTTCATTTCTGTGGTCTGCCGGAGTTAGTCTGTTATTGATAATCACACCTAAGTCCTTCCCTCTTTCTGATCTGTGTAGGGTTTTACATCCTAATTTATAATCCCAATCTGGTCTTTTCCCACTTTTACCAAACTTGATTACATGACACTTGCCCATAATGAATTCCATGTGCCATGTACTACTCCATTCGTGAAGTTTATTTAATTCTTCTTGTAGCTCTTTACAAGAGTCTATGTTAGTAATTCTCCTTTGTATTTTTGCATCATCAGCAAACATATTTAAATAGCTTTCATTTCCAATATTATTATCTATGTCATTAATATACACTAAAAACATAATTGGTGCTAGCTAGCATTGAGCCCTGTGGATCTCCGCTAGTCACTTCCCATCATGATAAGTAATTACCCCTTAGTACTGTAGTGTTCTCAATTCCCTTTTTCTTAGAAAATCTTGCATCCAATAGCATAGTTTGCCTCGGATTCCTCCTTGATGGTACAGTTTCCATAAAAGCCTTCGGTGTGGTACTCTGTCAAATGCTTTCTTGAAATCTAGATAGATACTGTCCACCCATCCTTCTCTTTTCTGTAATGTTTCTGGAACTCTGTCATAGTAGCTTGATAAATTAGCAACACTTGATTTTCCCTTTCTGAAACCAAACTGTGTTCTTCTAGATGGTTTACCCAGACTTTTCTTATTAGTTTTTCCAGTATCTTACTTACTACACTGGTTAGTGATACTGGTCGGTAGTTGAGTGGATTTTGTCTATTCCCTTTTTTAAATAAGGGGACAATGTTAGCTTTCTTCCAAATATCTGGTAGTTTACCTTGACTCAAAGATTCTTTGAATATTAATGATAATGGTCTACTTAACTCCTTTGTACATTCATGTAGAACCCAACATCAAATTTCGTCTGGACCATTTGCTTTTCCTTTGTCTAATTTACTTAACTCTTCCTGTATCTCTCTTTCTGATATTTGTATTTCTGGTAATGTGTTTGGGCCTGCATGTTCCATATCATCCTTCTCAATATTATTTTCTTCTGTGAAAACTCATTGGAAGTTCTTATTTAGTACTTCACAAATATCTTTCACTTGTGTATATAAGATCCTTTCATCCGTAATGGATTGTATTTTATCTTTTACTTTGGTTTTGCTTCGGATGTAGCTGTAAAATAGCTTCATTTGATCACTACTTTTTTTTTTATGATGCCCTCCTCAAACTGTTTTTGGGCTTCTCTCCTAATTCTTGTGTATTCATTTCTTGCCTGTTTGTAGTTTTTATATGCCCTCTCACTATTGTGTCTTCTGTATCTATTCCACAACAAGTCTCTTTTTCTTTTGATTTTTTACATTCATTATTAAACCATTTGTTTATTTTCATTTCTGTTTCTTTGAACTGTGGGATGTAATTTTGGACCCCTGTTTCATAAAGTTCACAGAATTTTCTATATACAAGATTTAGTTCTGGTCCTCTAAGTTTTGTTTTCCCCAATCTATTTCTAAGAAGTATTTCTTTAGGTCATGATAATCGCCCTTTTTGTAGTTAAGTCTCTTTTTGTAACTATCATTACTGTTTACTGTGTCATATGCAATCCTGATGTTGCATTTTAATACTGCATGGTCGCTTTTGCCGAATGGAGGGTGATACATAATACTGTCAATATCATTTTCTTACCTAGTAAATATACAGTAAGATCTTGTAACGATGGTACATCAAGTCCTCTTTACCTGGTGCTTTCTTTTACATGTTGTGTTAGGAAAAACTCCTGCAAAAGATCCAGGAGCTTTTGGTCCCAACAGGTTTCCTGGCTATTTGTTTCTAAGGTATTCCAATTTATATTTGTATTGAAATCTCCTGATAGTATAATTCATTCTGATTTCTTCTCCATTCTATGTAGTAATGGACTTAAATTTTGAATTGTACTCTCTGCCAGTTCTTCATATTCACCTTTTTCCCAAACGTTTTATTTAGGTGGCACGTATAAATTTGCCACAATTAATTTCCCTTCAGCTGTATGTGTGTGTGTGTGTGTGTGTGTGTGTGTGTGTGTGTGATTATATCCTGAGTAATTGCAAGTGCAAATATATAAGTATGCGATGATGAGAAGGTCGTGAGACTCATGCTCACCCTGCCCGCAGAGAACCAGAGGTAGCCACAGAGGGACTGGCTGAGGAAGGAAGCCAAGATGCTCATGGAGGCGTGAGAATCTAGAGGGCGGGAGTAGAAGATGGTGGTTTGAATGTGGTAGAGGACATGGTAAAGCAGACCCCCACCACACACAGACACCACTACACACACCCATACGTTCACTGAAATTGAAGTGTGAAGAGAATATGGTTTATATAACTGGAAAAAAGTAACAATAAAGTATGGGAGCGAAACTTAAAATTGAACACCATCCCCAAAATCACCACATACATCCACACCTTCACTGCAAGGAGGGCTTAATAGGGTGTATTGTGTAAATGAAGAAGACTATGGAGGTCTGAATGAGGTAGAATACAGATTCAGTAGAACTCACTGCAGACAGACTCCACCCCACGCACTCGCACGTCCAATGGAATGGAACATTCTAAAGTTTATATGCAATAAAGAACTGATATACACAGATAAACTGCTGTAAAAATATCCTCATCCCTCGTAAACATCACCATACACATTCAAACATCCATTGCATCCAAAGGAAGTAACTGAGATTAGCTCATGTATAGATAATAATGTAATGTGTCACGGGAAGAGATTGTGGGACGTATTATGTTTGTAGAGAAAATAATAAAATGGCACTCAGTGACTAGTTCGGAAGTTTGTTGAGCTGACCTCATCTCTGAGACGAATATCTTTGGGAGTAGCTATGTATGCGCAGCCACCAGAGTATTTTTCTCTAACAGCTAGTTACCAAATCCATCCATCTTCGTCTTGGTCTTTCGTTGCACTCAGGCGTGATATATCAAGACAAAGATGACTGGATAGGATATGTGATTGTGTGACCAAAAGACAACGGGCGTCTGAAGGTTTTCCAGTCATGTACATAACCACTGGAAGCAGGCTGGTGAACCACCCTTAACTTTTTTTAAGACTGGAAAACAGCGGGCTACCGTCAGGCTCCTACACCTCGACAACGAGTAATGATATTATGAGCTCGTCTATTACCATCTGTATTGCGTACTTTGACTCATGATATACTTTAACCAGTGTTGGAACTGTGTACAACTGACTCACGCTTTAGTTGTGCTTGAATTATTTATTTTGTCAATTCTGCAACTTCTTGACTTGACTTTCGCTGGAATACTCAGATTCACTTTGGGATTGCCTACTCCAATTCACTTTGAAATTATGTTGGATATTTCTCACATTGCCTGGTATTGGAAATATAAAAGAATTTCCGAGTTTGACTCACGCTGGAATTTCCTTCATTGATCTCACGTGAGTGTTCCCTACAATGGCTTAACGTTGTTGAGACCTACAATGGCTTATGCTAGCACTTTCTACGCCGATTTGTATTGGAATTACTTACATGAACTTAAATATCATACTCTGTCTTACTATGGAATTTTTTATACTAACGTTAAAATTTCCTATACTGTCAAACATTGGGACTCAGACACTGGGTTACCCTAGATTTTCGTGTGTTGACTTACATCGAAAATCTTACACTGGCGCACTGGAAAATTCCTATTATGACTTACACAGGAATTACCTAGCCTGATCTATGCTGTCACTGTGGTGAAATGGTCTAGTCTGACTCACTTTGGAAATATTGATTTTGCCTCATGTTGAGGTTGAACTGCTTACTTGGATTCATGTGACTGATAAGGAGAGCACCAAAGTACTGTGAGACTTACTGGTTAGTCTTAAGGATGGAGAGGGAAAGAGAATGAATTAGCTGGCGACGTGGTGAATTTCGTAAGGAATACAAGTCGGGACACAACCGACCTTACTGATTATATTGGAACATCCTATTTTAACTCACGCTGGAAAGGAGTGATGAGCTTCCGCCAGGGCGCACTCGGGGGACTCTTGGCAGTGATGAAGGTGAGGGCGTCCATGAAGTACATCGTGGTATGATCCAGTGAACTGGCTCGCTGCTGCATCATGGCTAGGCATAAAGAGAAGTTTGCTCGCCCGAACTCAACGTCACCCATCACCCCAGTCCAGTGGCCCTGGGAATGGATAAGACTAGTAGAAAACAAACGGATTTACATTTTTTTTTTTTTCTGGCTAAAATTGCCATCTTTTTATTTCGAGTGCTGATTTGTAACCACAAATTAACAATGAAATACGGTGTAAGTTAGGAAGAAATGCAATGAAAAAGCGTAGCGTTGTCTTTGGCAATTGAGCTTCATGAAGTTAGGTGAAAAATAACGAAAATCTGGGTCAATTTAAGGCAAAATAAATTTGATGAATTCGCTTGTATCATACCATTCACTTTCAACATCACCCGTCACGCCAATTCATTGGCACTTCTTGATGGGAGACATGACTGAAGCGAGATATTTGGCCACATACATAAAACATAAACAGTGAAAGGGAAAGCAGGCTACGAAAATGAGGAAGGAGACACGACAAGATCAGATAAACTGGGTCGGTTTTAATAATTTCCAGGGTAAAGGATATGACTTTGATGAGAGAGAAACATTTTGCAAACCAGTGTAATGAAAGAAGAGTGCATACAGGCTGAGAATGATGATCACTGACATGGTTTGTTCCTACTTCATTGCCTGAAACTCATCATCACTTGTATCGTAGATCCATTGGCCCCGAAATTGGAAAGAGTGTTTGAAGACTTATGGCCGTATCCTCAAAATTACAGTCGAGAAGAAGACAAACCAATATTTTGCCATAATTTCCGAGTGTTTAACGAAGATAGAACATCATCAACAACCCAGTTAGGATGCAGTGAATTTACTCGTTGCTCTTCCATGACCAGGCATAAACAGAAGGTTGCTCGTCCGAAGTCGACACCTCGACACCATCCGTGACTATTCAATTGGCCTTGAGATTAAGTAAGGAGGCAGGTTCAGAACGGTAGGATTTTCTCGCTTCATGGCTAAGCAAGACATTTAATTTATCCAAATTCAGCGTCATTGGTCTTCCCAATCCTGTAACTTTCCAGGACGAGTAACGGAAAAAAAGAAAATAATGGGATCCACTGAATTTGCTTGTTTTTGCGTCTTGACCACAGTACTAAGAAGGGTTGGCATACATAAACTCAACATCAGCCATAATATTTAGTGAAGATACTGTCTGGGGCAGCTAATGTTTGTTTCGTGCTACTAATGTTGATGCAGATAAAATTTGGATATATATTAATCCGGTGCAGCTAAAATTTGGTGCCATTAGAGTTTCATGCAGCTAATGCTCATTTGTTGCCGTTAATGTTTGGTGGAGCAAAAGTTTGTTTGGTGCAGCTAAAGTATGATGCAGATGCTGTGATATTTAGTGCACATTTACCCGAATATAAGGGTACACATTTGAGTTAATGTTCATCACTGTATGCATGGATGTTAACTATGTAGGACAGGATAACCAGAAACTGTAAAAACAAGCCATATTTCTGCATCAGTATGTCCTGTACAATTGATGTCACGTGTTAAATATGACGAAAAACAGAACTTGCCAGAATTTTTAGTATAGGTTTTAAATGAAATCACACACACACACAGACACACACACACACACACACACACACACACACACACACACACATTATTTATCTCTCTAACTATTTTTCTACCCATCTATCTGTCTATCTCTCTCTCTCTCTCTCTCTACACACACACACACACACACACACGTTTGTCTGACAAAAACGGTGGCACTATACCCAACCCATTTCGAAATGTTGTCCTTTTTCTCAAAGGTTCCATGAATACAAAAATACTTTTTGCTAACTAGGTTACCTGAATACCTACTAAACTGTCAGCCTGTCTCTTCGCATGGCATAATGGATGGTACTCAGCAGTTACACTTTTGACTTTTTGACGATCGTGAGATTCCCATTTCATCTCTGTGTGTCTGATTATTGTTATGCGGAGGCATGCAATACTCTTTCATCTATTTATCAGGCTATAGCCAGAGGCCTAATTCCAGAAAGAGTGCCCACAAACGAACCGCTTCAGTGCCATCCCGTACTCTGTCATCATTCTGCCCTGTTTTCAACCCCCACCCCCTCTTCAGTCCTAAAGTTTCCACCCCATCCCACCACCTCATCCTCAGTCTCCCCTTTCACTTCCCCTCTCCATTCACTCACAAGCACCCTGCATTCTCTGCACATGGTCAAGTCATCTCAAAGTACTTCTAATGTTTTCCAGCACATCCACATCAACATCACTGTGCTCCTTCACTTCCTCATTTATTTCTGTCTCTGTGTATCAGTCCACATGCTCCTTTCACGTAATTCATTTTCACACCTGCCACCTTTGACTTATGTTCTTTCATACGATGATTAATTTTTCAATTTCTGGAACGTAGGATTGACTATAACTTGTCGATATGACATGCCCCTTATTTTAACAAAATTTTTCTTAATATCTGACTTGACTAAATGCTATGTGTGATGAAATTGCCTCATCAAAAACTGAATATATACTGTACATACAAAAGACCTTTAATGTTGGAGACGAAATTTAAAAGTACTGAAGGGTAAAACCAAACCCATAAAATTATTATATATACATTTATCAACATTCAGACATTTTCTCCTCTCATTAGTCACCATATTTACAGCAAGTCAATATTAAAAGAACAGACAACAGTTTACCCTAAAATGAAACGATGTAGACTGAAATATGCTAAAAATGTTACAATATTAAAGTTAAAAGAGAATGTAGTTGCATAAAACACTAAAATTTAATTAGATCAAAGTTTACAATTAACAGAGAGAGAGAGAGAGAGGGACTTCCCAATACTCACATCATCTTTGAGAAAACCCCTTTCACCATCAGCGGGCGTGACGAGATTGTAGGTGAAGTTCAGTTTGGAGGCGATTGCATCCAGAATGTTGACATCAAGGGACGGTTTAGGTATCACTGCCCTGGATCCTTCAACAGTCTCATAGTCTGCAAATGGCCTGTAATGCAGAGCGGAGGCTATAAATTGGGTTCCGTAGAAATTAGTCATCTGGTCTGGGAATATGTCACTGGTGTTTCCAAGGCCCGTGTCACTGGACCATTTGTTTACACTGAGAACTTTGGGGGAGCCTGAAGGGTGCAAGAGCTGGCGGATTAATACACGCCAGTAGATACTGTACTGATTCGTCTGTGGGATGATGACTGCCATGTTTTGCTCCTTCCTCAGGCGTTGATCCAGGAGGAAGCGTTCAGCCTCGACAGTGTCTTTGGCGTGGACAAGGAAGTATTGTGTTAGCTTGCTGGATGAAGCGTCTGTTAGTAAAGCCAGCAGTTGGGAGTTGGGTGCTTCTTGCATCATGTATGTTATGCAGGAATACAGAGTCACTCTTGCTGTATATTTCTTTATGTATTTCAGTGTTTCATGATTTTGGTGGGAAACTCTCTGACTGAGTATAATTTTCACACCTGTTTTTGCCTGCTCAACAACTATGTTTTCCAATGAATTTTTTGCATAAGGGTTTACTTGTCGTGAAGGTAGTGTACTTTCTGGATATGTGCTTGTTCCATTATTTGACCAGGAGTTTGATTTATTACCTTCTTCAGGCAATATCACAGCCCTGAGACACTTTGGGGTGTACTGTTCAGCAAGAAGGTTCATTACAGTTGATGCCTGGATGGCTTCCATGTTTCCAAATGTACCCACCTCCGCAGCCACAGTAGCTGAGAGATGCCTCATCCCCGATGATGATTTGACTATAAGGAGACCAATCAATAATGCAGCTGCCAAATGAGTCGGTGATCCCATGACAATATGAAATCTGAAAATTGTAGAAAATTATGGTCATATTATGTAAGGAAGGAAAAAGTTAAGAATGCAGTGCACTAAAATATATCTGACTGTGAGTTCTTACAGTAAGTGAAATGATATGAGCTCACTCATCTTAATGTAATTTTTCTGTAATGGTTTTATCAGATTGTGTAATTAAAAAAAATAAATAAATAAACACCTAAACATATCATTTTCTAAATCGCCATGTTTGTTAGCCATCTTTCCTTACAAAATAACTGAGAGAAGTATGAACCCCAGCGAGGGGAGCTATGTTCACCACATTTTTACTAGCTGAGCCGCAGGGTTGTAGCTTGTTTGCTCACTGCATCAAATCAAAATGTTATGTGCAAGATTTATTTTAGCAGAATAATAAAATGTTTATACATCCACTAGTAATACTGGTTCTGTCACTCATGAATAGACTATACAATTTGTAAACAACGCTTTCAAGTAAAATTACCATTATAATAATTATTTGACCTTTGGATGTGACCATAATCTACTGTTCAAAACACACACACACACACACACACACACACACACACACACACACACACACACACACACACACACACGTCAAACCCTTGTTTTTACTGGACTCTTCCACCTATTCTGGACCAAATCAGATTAAATTTCTTATTTGCTAACACACAGATAAATGACTCAGATTTTGACCTTGCCTTATGATTTTGTCATTGCCTGTTCTCAGAATCGAATCCCTTCGTTCTTGCCTTATCCTGAACCCTCCCACCCGGTTCTGTGTAAAGTTGTTAATAGCTGTTTAGATTGGCCTTACTAGGTTGAGGTGGCCTAACCCAACAAATATTTAAGTTGCTTGAGCTATTAAATTAAAATGAGTACATGTTACCATTATGCAACAGCGATGACTCAGAGAAACAGTACTTTCACAAAGTATCTAAAGATCACGATGAAGGAAGTGCAGGAGGCAGTAAAGGAGATGAAAGCAGGGAAATATGTAGATATGGATGGGTGTGCTGTGGAATGCCTGAAAGGTGGTGGAGTGACTATTGCTGATTGGTTTGTAAGATTGTTGAATGTGTGTTTTTGTGAGCAGCATGGTGCCGATTGACTGGACAAGTGGTTGTGTGGTTCTGTTGTATAAAGGTAAGGATGGTAAGTATGAACGTACTAGTTTTAGAAGTATAAGTTTGTTGAGTGTTGTAAGTACGGTGAATGGTAGCGTGTTACTCGTAATTAAGAGAATTAGAGAGGGTACTGAAGGAGTGATTGGTGATGAGCAGTGTGGTTTTAGGAGAGGGAGGGGATGGATGGATTAGCTGTTTGGTGTGAGACAGGTGTGTGAAAAGTATTTAGCAATAGGTAAGGATGTGTTTTGGGCGTTCATGGATTTAGAGGAGACGTATGATAGAATTGATAGGGAGGCTTTATGAAATGTTTTGAGATTGCATGAACTTATTGGTAGGTTGTTAAAAGGGGTGAAAAGTTTTTATTTAAATAGTAAAGCGTGTGTAAGAGTTGGAAGTACTGTGAGTGATTGGTTTCCCGTGAGGGTGTGGCTGTGGCAGGGGTGTGTGATGTCACCTTGGTTGTTTAATACGTAAATGGATGGTGTTGTAAGGGAGGTGAATGCTAAAGTGTTAGGTGGAGGTGTGAGTCTGGTCAGTGCTAATAGTAGAGAGTGGAATCTGAATCAGCTGCTGTTTGTGGATGACTGCCCTAGTGGCTGATTCGGAGGAGCGATTGAGACAGTTGGTACAGGAGTTTGGAAGGGTGTGTGAAAAAGAGGAAATTGAAAGCCAATGAGAATAAGAATAAAGTGATGAAGTATATGAGGTTGGTAGATGATATGGGGGATGAATATGGTTTCGAATGGTGAGCTGCTTGAGGAGGTACAGTGTTTTAAGTATTTAGGGTCACATTTTGCTGTGGATGGATGAATAAATGCAGAAGTGATGTTTAGAATAAATGAAGTACATAAGGTGCTGGGAGAAATGGAAAAAGTGTTTGGATGTCGTTCACTTAGAATGGATGAAAGGAGAAGGCTGTATGAGGGTGTAGTGGTACCGACTGCATTATCTGGGGCTGAAACATGGAGTGTGGGTGTACCAGAGAGGAAGAGTTTGAATGTAATAGAGATGAGGTGTCTGAGGAGTATATGTCGAGTGACGCGTATGGATCGAGTGAGAAATGACGAAATGCAAAGGAGAAATGGAATTATGAGGGAGATGGCTGATCGAGTTGAGCAGAGTGTTGCAATAGTTTGGACATATGGAGAGAATTGATGAAGAGCAAATGGTGAAAAAGATAACTGGATCGGATGTGAGAGGTGTATATAAAATCTGGCATTCTATATCAAATTCTCTGCCATGTACCAAAATTACTAATTTTATATGCCGATACATGTTAAGTCATGTCAAATACATAAGA
>JAGKTI010027086.1:0-13371 GCA_018397915.1 Birgus latro | reverse complement strand
GTCTGGGACAACAGACTGTGTACAGATTTCACATGATATCTGTACACAGTCTGTTGTCCCAGACTATCAAGAATCTTAACATACGATGTTTCTCAAAATATCCTCGTAGTCCAAACAACCAAGAAACTCATGATGTATTCAAACTCGTGGAAGCCCACAGGAGATAGATCAGACACTGCTACCTTACCAAACATGCTCTCCTACCTGTATATAATGGCAGAGAGAAGCCCTTCACACCAGAAAGGGGATAGATAATGCCCGAGAGCACAATTAGGGCAGAGTAAGGAGAAAGGGGAGACTGGCCGTCACGCTAAGCTCGTTGTAAATCACTATCAAGATAACTGTGCAACAAAATTCAGTAACAAGAGTGCTGTAACTCACCTCGTTGATAATACGCCTCACGACTTTATTCTGGTTGCATCAAATAATCCATAATCGACTTCTCTACAAGAAACTCCGACCACGCTATCGAGACTGGTGTGTAGCGGTAACCAAGAACCCACTACGTTCACTTCAGCGGTAAACAAAGCCGATTAACGTCTCATCCAAAGCAATGAAAGAAACATAACGTCTCGCTCCTAACCACCTCTACTCCACGATTTACGAGAAACAATAGCAGCGATAAATTGCGTCTATCAACAACTCAGCAAGCCTACAAGTTAATCACAACGACTAAGGAAAATCAAGGACTACAAAATAAGAAGAAAATAAGGAAATAACAAGATGAGAAACTACAAACAACACAAGAAGAGTGACGAGGGAGGAAATTCCGCTAGCAGTCTGACCCAGCATGGTAAGCTAAGACACTGCTTACATACGGATACCTTCACCACCCTCCCCCACGATCCCCACCTTCTCCACCACAACCCCCACCAATATCTTCTCCACCACAGCTACCAGAGCAAGGCACGGGCTCACACACTGCAAGATCATCAAAACACGCCAGTCAGCCCAAGTGCTTGACAACAACGGCCTGCCATACCTGCCTGTCTGCCAGCCTGTCTGCCTACCCCAGGGACGACATCGAGTGCTGACGCATCATAACAAGAGCCGACCCATCTCAACAGGAAGTGTGAGACGTCTAGAGCGAGTGTCTGCCTACCCGTGTGATGACAACGATGCTGACGTGTTGATCTTCAACAACAACACCTCTTTCGTCATACCACGGCTGTATCTCCACTACTGTTTTAGTGAATTAATTTGTTCTAACCAAGGCTGTATTAGTTAACAATTCACCAATTACATAACTATCCATAAAATACTAACACTTAGTTAATGACCCAAGCAATTATCTATTCATCATAAAAATCACAAACTAAACAGTGACAGACAATTACACAATTTACACTGACATATGGGTTTTATAATTTTAATTTTATAGGCAATTAAGAGAAGGGTAAAATATGAATTAGTAAGTGGTCCCATTATGCTAAGCAGAGTTCCATTATTAGTGTCTGAAGGATCAACATTAACAGTGACAAATACCCTTACACAAACACCAGAAAACGATTAACAAATACAGAGGAACAAGCAGAAAACCAGACTCAGGGAACAAAACATAAGCTAGATAAATAACAACAAACAGACTCAATATACGCTGAAGTAAATGATGATGACACTTGGTCAGAATTTTCAGATGTAGATGGTGAACTTTATAAAAAAAATTCCTCAAGTCTACTATAACGTAGACCATAGAGTATTAAGGTCAGGAAAAACATATAAATTGCCAGTAAATGACGATTGCAAAACAAAAACTGTAAAGATTGATAACACAAATGCAGCAACGGACCGAGGTTCAAATCCCCGCTGGGGCAGGGAACAGTTCAAGGATCTGAATTTCATTAAATCAGGCTTTAATAATCTACCAGAAGTCCCGCCGACATGTCGTAAAAATATTCCCGCTAATACCAATACACCAGTCCTGTATGAGACAGCCCTAGCATGTATTCAATATGGACGGTGGGTGTTTACGCCGAAGTGGTGACATGTAGAGGTGTATGGTATGTAGGAGGACTGCTGGGCCTTGATAGCAGGCTGTGAAGCCTATGCCCAGAGTCGGGCATTAAAAAAAAGAAAAAAAAAAGCACTAGTGCAATGCCTTCTCCACAGAATTCCAGTAATAATCCCTTTCGAGTGTACATTTATCATGAAGATAGTGAACTACCAAAATTCTCTGGTACAGAAAAAGACAAAATAGACGTTAACACCCTCACTGAACACTCAGCGATATTTCATTAGGCAACACATTACAGACGAAAAAGGGAAAATAGCTGTTTTTTTTTTTTCAGCTAGAATACACCAAGAACGATGCCCAGCTGGCAATTTACTAAAGTCTGACAAGCTGTTGAGAGCCATAAAATTCGAGGAATTTAAGACAGAGTTTCTCAGGAAATTCTCGGGAGGCAAGAATTTTCTTGGTGGTATAACCTCAGAATTACACAAAATTGTAGACCTCCTTAGGTGAACACACTCAGGCTCAAATTTAGGAGAAATAACGGCATACATTTCCACTATTAACAAAACCTTGTTGGCTAGCCTAGAAAACTCAAACTGGGTCACAGAGGATGGTGATGTCACCAGTGCATGTCGTTGACATCATTGGCTATATATCAGCCCTATGTCAGTTTTCTGACAGGGTGCTGAAAATAGCTAAAACCATCCCATATAATCCAGGAATGTGCTTGCTTGATTTCATTTATGAAGTGGAATTAAACTGCAGTAAAGCTGGTGTCACTGACACATCACAGCCCACCAGACCAGGAATCAAAGTACCAGAAATAGTAGCAGGGATAAATAATTCAAGTCCTGCCAAAGGACCGGAGACATTCAAGTCCAGTTCAGAAACAAACACACAGTCAGGTTAGCTCAAGGACTCGCTCCCGCACACCAGGCAACAGGGCGGTACAAAAGTTTGACAGGAGTCCCAGTAGACATCGATCAACACAAAGACACACAAATGGAAGATCACCTCGTAGGTTGAGCTCAAATAACACACTCTGTTACCACTGCGCAAAACCTGGGCACACAAAATCTGAATGTTATATAAGAACAAAGGAGGATAGGCAAAAAGCAAAAGGGTTCGAAGCATATTGTAGACATCATAGGTGTATGTATAGGTCACTGGACCTCAGAATGTAGAACAGTAGAAAGATTGCTATCTGTCTATAGATCGGGGGAAGGTCGTACCAGCACAAAAGACGACGAGACATAAAACACCGAAAGAAACAAATAGTCAACATAGGAAGTCTCTTTGGAAACGAAAGCATTTTGGTCTCTGCTGTATGTGAGGAGGAAAAGATTTCATTATATTTGGATTCAGGCTCACCAGTGAACTTAATAACACAAGATGAGTTAGAAAGAATTTTTAGAAAGAGAAGAAAAGTGACGTTCCTGGAAAACTCAGAATTTATACACAGTGCATGGTAAAGAAATGCCAGTTGTTGGTATGACTGAGTTAAACATGAAGTTCACAGATACCACAAAATCATTCACTACCACCTTTTATGTAGTAGAAAAATTATCAGAGGAAGTGGTTTAGTTGAATTAAACGCGATGAGGAGAGAAAATATAATACTGATGGCACATTTTAATGGAATTCATTATGACAGCGAATTCATTGAGGAAATTTCATCTCCTGATAATACAACCAGCAGTTATAGGAAAACTAGCGTCTCAAGAACGATTACACACAAAACCAAAATAGATGAGTCCGACGTGCAACGATTCAAAGAAAATGGGCGGGCAAACCAGCTATTAGATACCTCGCTCACACAACCACAACCCAATCGTGACTCGCTCCTCAGCCACAACCCAATCGTGACTCGCTCACTCAACCACAACCCATTCGTGAAAGTGCTCATTTACCCAGCAAGCATTAATTATGATGTAAATCTACCACCAAAATCATTCATGCAAATCACTATCAAGAGTAAGATGAGAAAATGTAATGTCATAGCATTAGAAGAGACGGTTAGAATAAATGGCCTTTTAATTGAGAGTGCTCTGTGCTGGATGAATGAAAATGGTGAAACTAATGTCATTTTAGCTAACACCATGAATGGAGATGTGAAGATTAAGAAAGGAACCTGTATTTGTAGGTTACAGATGTGCCCAGCCCCTATAGGGGAAGTGACAGTCGCAGGAACGTCCAGTAAACTCAACAGACAGAGGGTGCATAAAAGAGCATTTGGTTTGCTCAGATAATTCTGATGTGAAAAACGATTTACTAGACGTCCTGGAAAAACATCGACAAGCCGTTGCATTACCTGGTGAAAACTTAGGTTGTACAAATCTAATCCAACACCATGTTAACGTAAAACAAGAGATAAAACCGATTTAAGTACCGGCATACAGAATTGTTCACTCGCAACGTGCACTAGAAAAGCAATATGTTGAAATGTTAAGTTTGGACATCACTGAACCTTCAGTATCCCCATGGAATGCACCACTCTTCTCTATACCTAAACAAAACAGTGAGATGAGGGCAGTTGTTTATTATCGGAAACTTAATCAGGTAACCATTCTCGACCGTTTTCCAATGCCATTGTTAAGTGATGTCCTGCACAACACTGGACCAGAAAATATGGTCTTTTCTACAATCGATTTATTAAGTGGCTATTATCAGATAAGATTAGATGCAGAATCCCGCAAGTACACTGTTTTCTCTACTGACAGTGGGCATTATCAATATAAGAGAATGCCGATGGGATTGATGACGGCTCCTGGCACATTCCAGCGATTAATGAATAGCGTATTGGCTGGAATATTAGGCAACAGTACATTTGTCTACCTGGACGACATCATAATTGCAACACCCACACTAGCAGAACATCTACAGAAGTTAGATCAGCTACTACACACGTTAGCCACAGCAGGTTTAAAAATTAAGATGTCTAAATGTAAATTTTGCTTTGAGAAAATAAAATTCTTAGGCCACAGACTAGATGCAGAGGGGATCCACACCTCTCACGACAAAATAAAAGCTGTAAGAGATTTCCCAGAACCCACAAATGTGGATGAAGTAAAACAATTTTTAGGGCTCGCCGGATATTATAGGGCGTTTATACAAAACTTCTCTCACATAGCCCAACCCTTATTTCTCCTGCTGAAAAAAAACAAGCGGTATTTCAGTGGGGAGAGGAACAAAAAAATGCATTTAATTAATTAAAAGATAAACTTACATGTGCACCTTGCTTCGTTTATCCTAACTTCACAAAGCCGTTCATAATTTGCACAGATGTATTGATGCAAGAGGATAAACGAGGTAAATACCAACCCATTGCTTTTGCCAGTAGACAAATAAAAGGAGCAGAGAAAAATTACTGTGTAACAGACTTAGAAGCCCTAGCGGTAATATTTGCTCTACAGAAATTCCGTGACTTCATGTACGGATATGAAATTCACCTATACACAGACCACAAGCCTCTTGTGGGCATGTTCCAAGAAAAACTTCTCTCTGGGAGGAGAGCACGATGGAAATGTAAAATCCAGAATTACAATGGATATCTAATACAGTTGTACTTTCGGTAGGTAAAGATGAGGCGAATAATTCCATGGATCATGTTCCTGTTGATATCAAGAGGATCAGCTTACTTACATCCTCAACATATAGTATGGCAGGGGTGCCTGATCGCCCCAACAGCCTCAACGGCAATAGTACAGGACATAATAAGTACCGAAATTAGTCTGGACGTACTGCAAGATATACCAATGATGTTACAGAAAATATCAGGACCACACAGAACTCTGGAAATGGTATTAACACACTCTTCTTCACATGATCACCCCACACAGGAAGTAGCTGAATTAATGAAATTAACTGACTGGAAGCTAGAACAGGTTAAGCACGTAATGATCACCATGATCCAGGACATCTCATCAGCTGGGAGTAACACCCTTATGACAGGAAACGACATCACAAATACACTTAACAGACGCGGTTTGTTCGACCTAGGTGGAGCAATTTTAGGGAACATTTTTGGACTAGCTACAGAGAATGATCTAGAGGAAATAAATAACAAATTTAACAAAATAGCACAAGTTCTCTCGTACCAACATAAGTTGGCTGACACTCAGAACACCTTAATGGTGACGATTGTAAAGAACCTAAGGAAAGCAGAAGCATCAACTCTAGGAATTGTGGATAAAGTAAATGCACTAGAAGGTAACAATACTTCTCTGTGATCATGGACCATATTGACTTAATAATAATACAGTTAGACAACACTAGGGCTCAGTATCAGTCTTTCATGAAAGGAATTGCTTATGAAGGTAACGGAAGGATCACTATTAATTTACTACCCATTCACAACCTCAGGCAAATAATTAATCAAGGCATACATAAACATGGTTTGAAACCTTTGTTTGAGGAAGAAATCTGATGTTATATTATCCATACTTGGAAGCAACACTGACAACAACATCAATAGTAGTCCATGTACCATTTGTAACAGTCGACTTTTTCACAGTCTATCAAATATACCTTTTTCCTTCTAAGAAAGATGACTCATTAGTCACCATCAACATCAAAACAGAAGTCATCATGGTCTCCGAGAAAAAGGACGCCGTAGCTTTCACTAGTGACACAGCAATGGAACACAAATGTCGCACATCATTGCATGCATGACATCCCTCATCACTGCAACTTCACCTTTGCGCCAGATAAAATCATTCATCATCAATGCATTGGACATTCACAGTTCTTCTACTTCACTCGAAATACATCAGTTTTTGTGACTTGCCCAGATACATCTCGAGCCCATACATCAGCATCTGGTTTATACATCTCACCAGATTACTGTGCAGTCCTGACACCTACATTATCCACCTTACCCACTAAAAACCATTATGCCATTCTCAACCACACACACAAGTACTTCCAGCCATTACCTAGTGTCGGGAAGCCGACAAGCCTCTCCTCAGGCAGATGTAAGCAGACACACAGCTGTAACAGGTGTGGAGACGAGTACACCTGCTGGATGTGAGTTTAGGGTGAAACACGGACAGAAGAGAGAGAGTAGGGAGTTTGATGTTAGCTCCACGTATAGTTATGGACAATAGGTATAGGGAGGTGGAGTAAGGAAGGAAGGTTGAGAGAGAAGTAAAAGCTGAAAGGAGGAGAGAAAGAGAGTCAGAGGAGTGGTGGTGTTGGTTGGATGTTGTGCTGATCTCTGCGTGTTTACCTTCTGTTGTTGCAAGCATTCTTCTGTGGTACGTGTTGCAGTGTACAAAAATCAACATCCACCAGTGCTTATCCAAGCTTTCCCAATGTTTGCGGCCGTTGACACAGCACTTTGCTCGGGCCTCTACGGTGGATGACACGCGGGTGACGTGTGAATGAGGGCGGTGGATGAGTGGGTGAGGCCATCCCCACCTCGCAACCATGTGACTTGCTGGTGAACATCGGCAACCCTTGAAGCCAGGATAGGGTGGAGAGCTCAGTTGAGACTCAGAACTACTCAGAGCTCTGGGTAATGCCGTGACGGGAAGATGCAGCCAGGGGCAGTGGGACACGTCATGAGGGACGTCACTGTGAAGCCGAAAGGAAGTAGAGTTCCAGGGGCGACATGAGAGCACTTCTGTTGACAGTGAGTTAAAGTACAAGCTTATTGTAATCGCGGGTACAACTTGTGAACAGTGCTATTATATTTGTCTGTCGTCTGGGACTGGTAAAAAAGGACTCCTAGTTACTTAGAAGAAACGGAAGGAGAGAAGATTTTAAATGTTTAAATGTGTTTTTCTTGTACTAATGTAACAGTGTAACCTAATATAAATAAGTGAATAAAAGAGGGTGCTTTACTTATAACAGCACTAGTAACTATTACAGGATCAAATATATAAGGTTGATTTTAAGGCACGGAACTTTTATGAGAGCTTTAATTAATTAATATAGTGTTAGTAATAAAGTGAATTGAGTGTAGATGTTTTAGTGCGGTTTCTAGCACGAATCTTTATATGAAGGGAAATGAGGTGGGATAATACCTCATGATTTTTATGTATGTAAATATCTTGTGAATACTTTTTTTTTTTATAATTAAAGCCTAGAAAAGCCATATCATTTATTCATTTCTTCCAGTTCCCAGTTCTGAGTATATGTGTATAGTGAAAACCGAAGTCGTGTATTGCCAGTGTCTAATGTTTCACGCTACCAAAGTACTAAATGGGGGGATAATATTCCCGAGATAAATATCATTTCTGTATCAAGGGAGGGGGCGACACTAGGATGAACTTAAATGTAAGTGCACACATCAAGTTGACTTCACCCAAGTATGAAACCATGCAACTATTAAATCAGACAATACAACCTTGGGAAGAATACAGTAGGATTATGTTTAACCTATATTATGTATACAGCCCAGCTCCAGCCATCTTTGTGATTTTCTCCATCATATTTATTGTATTACTTTTGGCCATGCACAGAATGCAAGCGAGAATTGCTAACATCGAATCAGTGTTTAAGAACTATTCTGTACCAGTGAGACAAAATGAGTAAATATTGTAAATAGTGTATATACCTTATAGATACAGTATATGTTTTATATAAAATAACGAAAAATGGGTTACACATAATATAGGCTTACTTTAATTATACTATTATATCTCATTTATATATGAATATATACAGCAAGTCCTTCTCATATATATTGTATAACTGACTACAGTAGACTTGCCATTGTATTATTTTAATATTATTATTGTACAATATATGTACAATTCTATAACTACAATGATTACATTATCCCAATTATGTAACTTTTACAATATTATGTACTTCACTTAATTACGTTACAAGTTGATTGTAATATGTATTAATATATTAATGACAGTATTTTCTGTCGTTGGTATGACAGAGGGCATGACCGAGCGATATGTAGATATTATATAGGCATTAGAAGATATCTCATAAACAATGTACAGGATGTAGTGTCTGATTTCACATGATATCTGTACACAGTCTGTTGTCCCAGACTATCAAGAATCTTAACATACGATGTTTCTCAAAATATCCTCGTAGTCCAAACAACCAAGAAACTCACGATGTATTCAAACACGTGGAAGCCCACAGGAGATCGATCAGACACTACTACCTTACCAAACATCCTCTCCTACCTGTATATAATGGCAGAGAGGAGCCCTTCACACCAGAAAGGGGATAGATAATGCCCGAGAGCACAATTAGGGCAGCGTAAGGAGAAAGGGGAGACCGGCCGTCACGCTAAGCTCGTTTGTAAATCACTATCAAGATAACTGTGAAATAAAACTCAGTAACCCAAGGGCGCTGTAACTCACCTCGTTGATAATACGCCTCACGACTTAATTCTGGTTGCATTAAATAATCCATAATCGACTTCTCTACAAGAACCTCCGACCACGCTATCGAGATCTTTACAAATAACGACACTGATTTTCATCTTTAATCAAGCGAATATGGATATCTGAAATCAATAACTATAATTAAAATTAGTGTATAACATATGTGTAGTTTATGTGAAAGTGAAACAGGAGAATGACTAAATGAATGTGTAATATTGAAACCAATAAAAGAAAGAAAGGAAGCGCAGAAAGGAGGTAACAAGACAATTATTAGGCAGTCAAAAATGAGGTGGACGCAAGATAAAACGGATACCAAAATGAGTTTGCCAAACTGAGGAAGAGGAGGAGGAGGAGGAGGAGGATTAGAAAAGAATACAAAAGAATACTAAGGAAAGCAAACAGCAGCAGACCTAATGGCCCTTTCGAGGCTGTTTGTTAAAGTGTAGACTATGACTACGAGATCTAATTCTACATGCTGAAGGATAAGGAGTGTAAAACAAGAATGCCCCCCCCTCCCCGCCTCCAATCCCTCCAGGAAAAGTAAGAAGGACCACCATGTAGCATGGAAAAACTGACATGGAATTTTCATAGGAAAGACTGGTAGGAAAAGTTACATTCTATAATAGTTTATCTATAATCTACCTGTTTGAATAAATTGAAAGATAAAGTATTAAAATTAGTGAATAATCAAATAAATGAAAAACAACGGCATGACATTATGTACAGGTACGTTGAGTTAACCGTCTGTAGACTCAGCGTTGAAACTGCACAGTGCACAGTGTGGATGTTCAGCGGTGGTACGACAGCCTTGCCTGTCGCTTTTAAGGTAGGCAGCAGTCAATTAGGATCCGGCTTCGTTCACTCCACTGAGACAATGAACTTTCCCATGCGGGACAGGTACACAAATTACTTCCTGAAGCAGTGACCCATGGTATATTAAAAAAAAATCCCGATGGTGGTCACTTAACTAACTGGGACCCCTAAGTCAACCACAGCCCATCACAGGTCGAAAACAAGAGTAGTGACTGTTAACTCAGGGCTATCTGTGCAGATCCTAGCATGTGCTTATATTGCTTTATTTGAATGTAATAAATTTATAAATATATATTGACGTAATGCGACGCTATGTATGGGTACGTTGAGTTTACACGGTGTCTTGTAGACAGGAAAGGAATGAACTTATGCGTAGCTGGTAAAAGTAAGTTACTTGGACAGAAACAGTCAGTTGAGCATTCTCGTGCAAACCCTTGTCTATTTTGTTTTAAATGCCTTAATAGACACTGTTCACGGCGTCTGAGGGTAATCTGTTCCAGATATCATGACTGTGTTAAAGAAGTATTTTGCTTCATGGAAATGGAAACTCCTGCCATTACTCCTGGTTTGACTCGACCGGTCTATTGCAAAATATTTATTCATGTCTAAGTTGTCATATCTCTTCATGGTTTTCAGAACTTATATAGTCACCTTTTAACCTGCGTTTCGTTAGGCTAAATAATTTAAGTTCTTCAAGACGTTTCTCGTATGATTTGTTCTCAGTTGTGGTATCATTTTTGTTAGTCTTCGATGTATTTTCTCTAAATTTTCTATGTCCTTTCTATAATATGGAGACCAAAACTGCACACAATACTCGAGATGGGGACGCACTAGTGAGCTGTACAATCCCAGTGTGATGTTACAGTGAATGGAGTGAGACTAGAATTGGTGAGAGAGTTCAGATACCTGGGTACAGTGACAGAAAAGAGAGGAAAATGTGCAAAAGAAGTTGAAAGCAGAGTGACACAAGGAGGTAAAAGTAGTTGGTACTATGAAGGCCTTGATAACAAACAGAGGCTTGAGTGTTGCAGCTGCATGAGGCTTGCATGAAGGAGTGTTAGTGCCAACTTGAACTATGGTGTCTCCTGAAAATGAAAAGTCAAGAGTAAAAGCACTGGAGATGGGACTGCTGCGGAATGTATGTGGAGTACAGAGAGTGGATAGGATACGAAATATGTTGTTAGTGAAAGATGTGGAGTGAGGAAGTCGGTGGACACCAAAATCGAAGAGAGTGTACTGAGATGGTATGGTCAGGTGGAGAGGATGGATAACAATATAGTGGTGAAGAAGATATATCCTTAGCGAATTTGTAGGAGGAAGGAGGTGAGGTAGGCCAAGGAGAAGGTGGAAGGATATGGTGGATGAGTGTTTGAGGAAGAGAGGTATGGAAGTCAGTGAAGCTAGGAACCTGACAAGAGATCGAGGTGGGTAGATGAATGTTGTAAGAAGTGCATGATCAAGGATTTGGCACCCCTTTTTAACGTGACAGCGTCTGGATTGACTCTATTAGATACGTTTATGTGAAGCGACTGAATGTGTTGAATTTTTTGGCCAGAGCCAGGATTCCAGGGACTTGAATGATGAGTGAATGGAAGCGCTGACCATTGGATTGGGCAAACTTAGGTTGTCTGGACGTGCTAATCCTCACCCTGCCCTAGGGTGGGAAAGGAGGTCCGGATGATGATGATGATAATATTTTGATATTGTTCATTTTGTAATTTGCATGGAAGTTGTTATTTCCAATATGAAGTACTTTGCATACTTCTATAGTGAAATTCGCGTGCCATTTTCTGCCCAGCTTGCCAAAATATCAAGGTCATTTTGTAACTGCTGCCACTGTAACTTTGAAATTACTCTATTGGTTATTTTATGTTCGTCTGCAAATTTGGTTATTTTACAATTTAGACCCTCATCTATGTCGTTTATGTAGATAATAAAAACTATCAGTCCAGGTACTGAGCCCTGAGGGACGCCAGAGCTCAGTGCTTGGAGGAGGAGAAGCATGGAGCAGGAGGAGGATGAAAGGATATAACATAAATGATGCTGGGGTGGAAGGGAAAGGAAAACTATACCTAGAGTGAGACGGAAGGATGGTGTGTTGCATACAGAGAGTGAGGTGGAATGGTGATGTCTTATATACACAATATGAGTGATGGAAAGATGGTGTAATGTGTACAGAGAGTACATGGAGAGGAAGGAATTCAGAAAAAGCTCATGGATGCACAAACGTTCGAGAACTACACAAATATCCACATAAAATGGTTTACACATACATTCATACGCCATTTAGACCTTAAAAATCCTTGGTTCTACCTAACAGCCCAAATGATCAACACAAAAGAGCATGTTTCATACAGGTGTGGGAAGAGTGCATTCCTTTAGATCAAGATAAGGTTGCAACCCTTGTCAAATGCGCCTCCATTCATACGCTACTTCATCCATTCGTATATGTATTTCTTTCAAGTCTTTTACTTCACAAAGTTCTTTTCCTTGCCTAATCACACCTTTCAGTACACACACACACCAAAAACTGTCCTGGAGAAAGGGCTGAACGTACTGCAGCCTATCATCACGGAATGGTTGGTATGACTGGGTGTGTATTGAGGCACACAAAAGTCATTAGACTGGTTTAGGATCCACTGGAGTGTAATGCAATAACAAGTGCTGATAAACATACACAAGGAAAGACATTATTTTATCGTACTCTTTGGAAATATATTTCAAAATGCATGGTGCTTACACTATTTGGAAGCATCTGATGAGAGAGCACATTATCTATTCACCGTCACCTTGGCCTGCGTGATTTCTCAACATGGAGTTCGCGAACTACGGACGTTCGCAGGAGGGTGTCCAGGGGGTAGATGGCTGACGAAAATGTATTAAAATCTATTGAGAGAGAGAGAGAGAGAGAGAGAGAGAGAGAGAGGTGCGCGTATCAGGTTGGTTCNACTCCTGAGTGAGGGGAGTGCTGTCTCATTACAGTCAGCGCCATAACTGATGCACGCTTGTTGCCAACATTTCTAACAGTGTTTTGGTGTTGTTGATGATAAGATATGTATGCTAGTGATTTTTTTTTTCAGTGTGATAATGATTATCATTGCTTAGTGACGTTAAAGGACTTTGGAAACTCGTATTTATGACTGTGGTCGTATGCGTAGCTTCTCAGCAGCTAATCTTAACCTTCATTAGTGTTGGCGAATGTATACACTCTCTGTGTGCTTTCTAGTTACTGTTCGTTTGACAATG
>JAGKTI010027084.1:0-13372 GCA_018397915.1 Birgus latro | reverse complement strand
TGTGGGAGGAGGAGGATTCTTCATATTGGCTGTAAGTGTTGTTTTTGTCGTTTTTTGTTATTATTTTTGCTACTGTCTTTGTTACTGATGTTATTGGTTTATATATTTCTTTTCTTTTTGTTTTATTTGTGCTTAATGAACAATATATCTCGCGTGGAAAACTAATTACAAGAGAAATAAAAGAATGGGATGATGCCAGGGCGATTTATTGTCTGGATGGTTTGTGTGTGTGTGTGTGTGTGTGTGTGTGTGTGTGTGTGTGTGTGTGTGTGTGTGAGAGAGAGAGAGAGAGAGAGAGAGAGAGAGAGAGAGAGAGAGAGAATTACACAATCAGCCACAAGAGACAGACACACGTAATTAAAGTAGGAAATAATTACCTAGCCTCCCCCTCCTTCCTTCTCCCCTCCTTCCCTCCCACTAATCTTCCTACCTCCTTCCTTCGTCATTTCCTTCTCCTTCATAATTCCCTCGTACCTCCCTCCCCCCTCCTTCCTTATCCTTCGTATTTTTCCTTCCTTTCCTTCTTACGTCCCTCCTTCCTCGTTTTTTCTCCCTCCTTCCATCTTCTTTCCCTCCTTCCTCTTTCTTCCTTCCCTCCTGCTTTCCCTCTACCCGTACTACTTTTCCTCTTTCTACGTTTCTTCCTTCCCTCCTACTTTCCCTCCACCCAATCTGCTTTCTTTCCTTCCCTACATTCCCTCCTAGATCCTCCCCCTCCCCCCTACGTATTCCTCTTCCCTCCCCTCATCTTTCTCCCAGACTCCTCCTCCTCCTCCTCCTCTTTCACACGGATGTTTAACTGTTAGCTCCCCTTTGTACTCCATTGCTTTGCCTTCCCTCAACCCTTTCCTCCTCTAGTTTCTCACTCTACTCCTCTTACCTCTCCTCCTCTACCCCTCTTCCTCCTCCTTTCTTTCTCTTCTTCCTCCTTTCCCCTCCCCCTCCTCCTTTCCCTCTCATCAACCCCTCCCCAGCTTCTGTACATCCCCCTACTTCGTCACTCCCGTCTACTCCACGTCCTCTTCCCCATACTCCTTCCTCTCTCCTCTCCCCCTACTCTCTCTTCTCTACCCTTTCCCTCTATTCTCTTCCACTTCCCCTCTTCTACCTCCCCTCCCCTCCCTTCCTTCTATCCTCCCTGCCCTCCCCCTGTACTCTTCTTCACTTACACTCTCCTTCTCCCCTATCCCTATTCCCTTCTCCACCCTTCCTCTTGCTCCTTTACCTGCACTCTCCTCTCTCACCTGCCGTTAATTAACCACTAACACCTTGACAGGAGAACAAGGAGGGTCAGGTGAGTGGCTACAGGAAGTTACAAGAGGCGTGATACAAAAGGCCACTAAGCACACGATTCAAAGGGAGTTACAAAGGGAGTCACTCAGCTTACGATACAAAGGGTTACAAAGGGAGTCACTCAGCATATGATACAAGGGGTTACAAAGGGAGTCACTCAGCATACGATACAAAGGGGTTACAAAGGGAGCCACTCAGCATACGTTATAAGGGGTTACAAAGGGAGCCACTCAGCACATGATACAAAGGGTGCCACTCAGCTTTTTTACGATACAAAGGGAGCCACTCAGCTTTTTACGATACAAAGGGAGCCACTGAGCTTTTACGATACAAAGGGAATTATTAAGAGACCCACTCAGCTTACGATACAAAGAGGGGCAGGCATACATAGCACTGAAAATAAGTGGGTTAAGGGAAAGCGTCAATCACTGTTTTGTTAAGTCGTTCTTGCAATACAGTATATCGCGGTTCTGGTATAACACGGTTTTTCAAATATCGCGGTCTCAGTATATTGCGGTTTTAGTATGTCATGGATTTTGGCATATCGCGGTTTCGGTATATCGCGGTCTCAGTATATCGCGGCTCTGGTAAATATGTGATTTGTAGTATTGTCGGTACAGAAGATTGTGGTCTCAGAATTACTTTTTTTTTTTTTTTTAAGGTGCCTAGCTCGACTTCACTTCGGATATTACAGACAGGGTTGTGTTGGCTCGTAATGGCTGAGGCAAGTAGTAGTAGTAGTAGTAGTAGTATAGTAGTAGCAGTAGTTGTAGCTGTAGTAGTAGTAGCTACAACCCCAGTCTCAGCTGAATGTCAACCCGGTGGACTGCAGACCTGAACTGCCTTTCTCCCTTAGTCCACCATCTTCCTTCTCTCTCTCTTTTTTTTTTTTTTTTGGGGGGGGGGTGTTGTTAGGGAGAGAACTGAGGGACGTATGCATAACCGGGCAGCTCCACCACCCTACTATATCCGTGCCACCACACGAAGGCCTCCCCCTTCAGCGCCGTGGCAGGGTTAAGATGGATGCATTTATCTTGTGTGGAGGAACAAGGCGGTTACGTGAAATACAGACGCTGGTTGTGGGGTCGTAGGATACATAAATTCTCCTCCTGGACAAAGAGAGAGAGAGCTGGGAGGAAAATACAAAGGGAACATAAAGGAGAGACGAATTACAGCACGAGGAGAATGCGAGAGAAAATACAAAATATGCATAAGGGAGAGATGACTATTATTACTAGTGGAGGAAAGGCGGTGAGAAGTTACAAAGGATACATTAAGGAGAGACGAATTACAGCACGAAGAAAATGAGAAAAATACAAAAGATACAGAAAGGGGAGACGAAGTATCTTGCACGAGGAAAATGAGGATAAAGAAGATATATAAGGAAGAGATGAAAATTACTAGAGGAAAATGGGTGAGAGGGTACAGAGGATACAAAAAGTACATAAATATATCAAACTCTCCCTGTTCTAGAATATAATCATCTAGAGATAGCAGGTAGAAACTATCTTAGACGTCCTCGATCTGAAGGGGCCAATATTAAATGAATTATATAGATTAGACAGAGAGAAAGAGAGAGAAACGTATCATTGCCAATTAAATTACAGAAAAAATATTAGAAGCTTCACACAGGGTACAAAATGAAAAGAAATATGCAAACGAGAAGGTACGAAGATATAAAATTTGCATAAAGTCAAAATGAATGACTGGAGTACGGAATATTACAGAAAATGTGTTACAGAATGAGAGAATAGATAAAATGTTACAAAACTGAAGTAAAAGCAAGTAACAGATTTAAATACCTGTCACTGCCACGGATCTCTGTTAATAAGAAAAAAACAAAGAGTCAAAAAAGAGCGAAAAAAAAAAATCGGGAAAATAGAGCTTGTAACTTTTTTCTTAAGGGAAATTTTGTAGGATAGGAGGAGTAAAATATGAAAAACCTGCTGTTGCATTCGCAGGGGTGAGAGAGTTATTCGCACCACAGGATTACGGTGTATGTTAAACAAAGGGCACGCGGTACAGACGGAAATATAAGCTGCTCGGTACATGAGTACAAAGGGGGATTTCTCTCTCTCTCTCACCATGCAAATTATTATTATTATTTTTTTTTATTATCATTATTTTCAGGTACATATTTAAGAACATTAGTCGGCTTAAATACCGTACACACACACACACACACACACACACACACACATAATGAGTTTGTGTGGAATCTCGTATATATATTATTTTCATCCACCACAGAGTTACACCGAGATCCTTATGTATCATTGCGTTTTTGTCCCTCATCCATTATTAAACACAGACAAACAAAAACACAAACAAAGGAAGGTGTTGTTTTTCCCAAGGCCTCTTCCCTCTGTTTCCCTGCTGAGTTTTCCTCCTGCCTTTTCCCCGGCCTCGCTCCAATTCTAGTTTTTTTTTTTTTTCCTACCGTTTCCTTCATTCTTCCATCCATCTCTTCCATCGTTTACACATAATTTCTTACATTCTTTCCCACTTCCTCCTTTTTCTCTCTTATTTTTNATCCATTATTAAACACAGACAAACAAAAAACACAAACAAAGGAAGGTGTTGTTTTTCCCAAGGCCTCTTCCCTCTGTTTCCCTGCTGAGTTTTCCTCCTGCCTTTTCCCCTCCATCTTTTCTCTGCCTCGCTTCAATTCTATTTTTTTTTGCCTACCGCTTCCTTCATTCTTCCATCCATCTCTTCCATCGTTTACACATAATTTCTTACATTCCTTCCCACTTCCTCCTTTTTCTCTCTTATTTTTCGTTCCCCTTCCTTCATGCTTAACTTTTTCCTTTTACCTTCATCCTTCATTTATTTTCCCTCCTTCTTCCATCATCCTAACTTTTCCCGCCCTCTTTCATCCTTGTATTTTCTTTCTTCTCTCATTCTTAATTTTCTCTTCGTCATCCTTGCCTTCATTTTTTTTTCTTCCATCTTCCCTTTTTCCTCTCTCTCTCTCTCTCTCTCTCTCTCTCTCAACTTTCCTCCCCTCGTCGCACCCATCTTCCCTCCTACCCTGTCTACCTATCTCTNCATCATCCTAACTTTTCCCGCCCTCTTTCATCCTTGTATTTTCTTTCTTCTCTCATTCTTAATTTTCTCTTCGTCATCCTTGCCTTCATTTTTTTTTCTTCCATCTTCCCTTTTTCCTCTCTCTCTCTCTCTCTCTCTCTCTCTCTCTCAACTTTCCTCCCCTCGTCGCACCCATCTTCCCTCCTACCCTGTCTACCTATCTCTTTCCCTGCCATCCTCTCATCACTCCTCTCTACCTCACTTCCCTCTTCCTTCCCCCTTTCCCTCATCTCTCCCTCCCTTCCTCCCTCCCTCCGTGCCTGGCTGCCTCCTCTCTCTCTCCAGCAACAATGGTGGTCGTGACAGGAGGTTGTGTTGCTGTCGAGATGAGTGACTCTCTCTCTCTCTCTCTCTCCTCGCACATCCTTCCACCCACCCCCTATCTCTCTCCTATATTCCTTTTCTTCTTCCTTCTGACCCACCTCTCTCCCTCTGTATCCTATTTACTTCCACCATCAACCACTTCCTTCCCTCCATCTCTCTCTCCCTATTTTCCTTCCTTCCCTCATTTTCTCTACCCTCACTCCTCCTTCTCTCCCTCCCTATCTTTCATTCTTCCATCCATCTCTCTTACTGTCATTCCTCCATCTCTTCCTTCCTCCATGTGGCTTCCCTTTCTATCTCTTGTCCCTTTTCCGCCTTTCCTCTCTTTTGTCACTCCCTTCACTTCCTCTTCCTCCCTCCCTCTCGTCCCTTCACTTCCTCCCTCCTTTCTTTCCCTCCCTTCCCTCTTCTCTCCCTCCTTCACCTAAAATTACCATCTCTATATTGAATGCTGAGTTGTAACAAGAGATCAGCACAAGAAAATGGCACTAGTCACGAAGAAGTGCCATGGAAGGAAGGTAGAGCCTAAGGATTGTCTTTTTCACTCTTTTTACTCTAACTTGACCCAGATTTTCGTCCTTTTGCAGCTTATTTCACGTAGCTGAGGCGGAAAAAGACAATACGGCTCTACAACCTTTCCACAGCACTTTCCGTGACTAGCGCCATATTCTAGTGTTAATCTATAGCAACAGCTCAGCATTAGACAGATAGACAGACAGGGAATTTTAGGTAGGGAGTATATATCGACACTGAGGCTCCTACGACCCAATGGCAGATGAATAAAATTGTGTGAAGTTAGATGAAGAAAAATAATTTAAAAAAAAACACTATCGAGTTGAAAATAATATTGTTATTGTTATCATTATTTACAGTTTTGCTTATAGTTTTAATTCAGTAAGTAATGTGATTCTCGCCGATTAAAAGCTTCCTAACACCTACCAATAGACGATTTATTTTATTACACCGTGGTTAAAGAAATAGTTATTGTTGTTTATAGCATCAGTACAGTAGTTCTTATGAAAATTCGGCTGGTATTGTCACTACTACTACTGCTACTACTACTATTACTACTACTACTACTACTACTCCTGCAATAACAGCGGCTACTATTACTACTACTACTACTACTCCTGCAATAACAGCGGCTACTACTACTACTGTACTACAACTGCTGCAGCAACATCTGCTACTACTACAACTTCTACTACCATTATCGCTACTTCTACAACTACTACTGCTACCATTACTGCTACTACTACTACTATGACTATACCACTACTACTACTACTAATGCTACTTCTACTACTACTTCTACTACTACCACTGCTATTACATTTATTGGATATGGCTACTCTTCTAGTAGGTGGCTAGACCATATCATAAGTGAAAACCATAAATACATTGATGTTTGTCATATTGAAGTTTTAAATTATATAAATGGGTCAGATCACTTACCCCTCCAATTCTGTTTAAATTTTAAAGGTGCCTTGTTTCCTTCAGTAGAGGGTAAGTTTAACATGGAAGAAAATTCTGAACCGTTTGTAATTTGGGATAAGTTAAACACTAGTGGCCTGACGTATATTAGTGAAAATGTAAATAAAATCCTTAAGGAGGTATGTGCCCTTCCTGTACTTAATTGGACAAGACGGGTTGCTTCAATCCAGAACATTTGAAGGAAATTGATAATTTTTACTCTGCATTTGTTGAGAGTGTCAATGAAACTGCTTTGAAACATAAAACAAAATCAGTTCAGCTGAATAAATTTAAGGTTATCCCAGGTTGGAACAGGAGAGTGAAACATAACATAGCTGGGGGAGAAGTATTTGCACTAGGTGGAACATGGTAAAATGAGGGACACACCAGATCATGATGCCATGCTAGAAGAGACTTTTAAAAAGCATTAGATGACTGTAAAAAAAAAAATGAGCAAAGAGAAATCTGTGATTCAGTAACTCAGAAATTTTCTGTAAAAAACAAAACACAATTCTGGAAAGAAGTTAAGAGACAAAGAAGATATATTAAGCGTTCTGGTGTGATTGATGGGAATGCGTGTAACTCTGAAATAAAAGAAATTTTAGTGCAAAAATTTTCACTGGGTCAAGCAACACTGAATGCAAATGAGGATAAGGAATTTATTGAGAAGTTAAAAACAGCTTGACTCATGAGGAGAATATTTTATTTACAAACTTCTGGTATTTCCTTAAAGAAGATAATTGAAAAATTGAATTTTGGTATGGGTCATGATGGTATTCAGTCCATTTTTTAAAAATCTGCCTCACATTCTTTTTTTGCAATTCCTTGCTTATTTCTACAATTCATGTTATAGTCACTTATCTGCCTGAAGAATTATTGAAAGGCAATATTGCACTCATTCCAAAGGATAACAAAAATGTTACCAAATCCTCAAATTACAGGCCAGTAATGCAGTCCTCATCTGCTAAAAATATTTGAATTTCATATTTTGGATATACTGAAGGAAAAGCTCAGTATTGATTGCAGATAGTTTGGCTTTAAAAGTGGTTGTTATACTACAGAGGCATGTCTTTCATTGAAAGAAGTTGTGTTTCAATATGCCAAGATGAAACAAGCAGGTTTTGCCACATTTGTGGACCTGAGTAAAGTTTTTGATAGAATTAATCATTTTGTATTAGGGAACAAGCTTTTATATTCAGGTCTTCTTCCTGATATAGTTATTATTTTACATTACACCCACTCCGCGTTCTGATATCACCATTTATTGCTATCATGCACACCCCAATAGCTGTCATCCTCATTCTATCACGCACCTAAATGCGTTATCACGCATACAAAACCTGGGTACGTTGGTGGATTTGAATTGCCCGGGCCGTGTGGTATGCCGCAGCTGATTGGTGCTACGTCATCAACCATCCTTGCTCTGTGATTGGCCTACTTTCCTGCCAGTTCAGTCAAGTACACATCCCCGCATGGATAGCAGTGAAGTGGTGTGCTGTGTACCTAAACTTATTTTGTGAGAACAATGGCTGACAAACCCCCCCAGAAACCCCTAACCATCGCTCAGAGTAAGGCAGCAGGATCTTCAAGAGAGGTAAAGAAGAGAAAGAACCTTCCATACACTCAAAAACTTGAGATTTGCAAGTTGATTGATGGTGGTGAGAAAAAGAAGTGTTGCAAAGAAATTTGAAGTGAATGAGTTGACAGTGAGAGACACTTATAAGAACAAGGAACATATTGAGAAACACGAGCCTTGCCTCCTCTGTAGCCACTTCTGATGCTAAGAGAAGTGCTAACCAACTGCTACTCAGGACAGAACAGCTATTAACCTGATATTTAGAGAGAGAGGCAAAATAAAACTTGGCTGTTGACACAAAAGAAATCATGAAGACAGCGAAGGAAATTTACCATGGAGTTGCTGCCAAGGTTGGTGTTGAAAACCCACCAGTGTTTTTAGCTTCTAAAGGGTGGGTAGACAGATTTATGGCCAGGCACAAAGTGAAAAGCATGAAGATATCAGGGGAGGCTGCTAGTGGTAATAAATCAGCAGCCTATATATACCCAGAAATGCTTTGATAGACTATAGAATCAGGCCAATATACTCCAGACCAGATATTTAATATGTATGAAACAAACTTCTACTGGAAAATAATGCCTCTGCACACATTTATCACAGCCAAGTCTGCTAAAATTTGCAGGAGGAAGGCTATTAACCCCTTGGCTGCTGCTAGCATCTGAGAAGGACCAGTCGACAGACTGATACAAACCTCTCAGAAGGCTCTTAACAAATGTTAACGGAAAATAGCCGTACCAGGGCATGACTTAGCTCAGAGCTCTCAGCAGCCTAGGGGTTAAGGAACGGTTCACCGTACATTTTTCCATGAACACATCGGGAACATTCAGATTTGGTTATAATATGAAGAAACTTAATGTGCACTGGCTAACCTCTAAGAAAGGTTATATGTATGCTAAGTTATCCCTTGATTGGTTTCAGGAGTGTTTCTTGGAGGACGTGGAAACTTTTTGTAAGAAGAACAACATCCGCTTTCATATTCTCCTCCTCTTCGATAATGCCCCAGGCCATTCACCCCTCATAAGATCTGAAAATCTTAATGTGAAAGTGGAGTTCTTGCTGCCCAACACAACCTCATTCATTCAGCCCCTTGACCTGGAGGTTATTTCTGTGGTTAAGGCAGCGTATTCTCGTTGCCAGTTCAGGCTGATGCATCAAGCCACTGAGGATATCACTCTCATACAATATTTGGTGGACAGTGAGGACAAAGGTGATGAAGAACAGGCAAAAGCAGACACAGAATCTGAGCAGCAAGTCTTGAAATATTGGAAGAACTTTAATATTAAACAGGCAGTTGATCTGATGGTGGACTGCTGGAATAACATCACCCCAGCAACAATCCTCATACATGGCATAACATTTTAGAGGGACTATCTGAGGACAGACTAGTGCCGGTACATGGCGAGCCACAGTCAGTTGATGCCGAGATCGAGGCAGTGGCAAAGGAGGCAAGGGGAATTGTTGGCCGTGGTTTTGAGGACACAGCGGGAGATGAAATAAGTGAAATATTAGGACGTGCTGCAGTTTCTGCACAAGATATTCTGCAAGAGGATCCTCAGGATAGCCCAGAAGAGGAGGAGGGTGACAAAGTTAAGGATGGACTGACTATAAATGACATCAAGTGTCTCATTGAGATGGGTGGCTGCATACGACATATTCGCGAGCAAGATACCACAATTACAGTAATGGTGAAACTCGCATATCCTACATCAGTATGGCTCTAGCAGGTTACGAGGATAAGTATCATGCACATATTAATGCCTTACATCAGTGACAGATCACAGACTATTTTCGCCAACATCTCAGTCACAGTGGAATGCCGAACCTTACCCAAAGCCAGACCCTGAACATCACCCTCAAGCAGACCAAGATCCTCAGCTTGGTCCTTTAATACAGCCGGAGCCACAGCCAGTGACCTCTTCACAATATGAGGGCTTTGACTGCGATGCCTTCTTGGATGATCTGGACCAGCGGAGGCTGGATGTTCTGCTGTATGAGGGGCAGGCCAGTGAGGCGTCTGGTGGCCATTAACCCACCCGCATGCCTCGGAACCCTTCAAACCACCCAAGCCTCCATTCGTCCTCGTAAAGGTAACTGTGACGGCATTTTATATTGTCTATTTATTGCTTATAATGTTATGGATGTTATTTTCATGTTGGAGCAGTGTTTGCTAAGAAAATTTATGCAAAGAGAGGTATAATAGGCAAAAAAGGAGGTAGATTGGCCACCCAATAACCAGTTTGATTCTTTAATTCAGCTATCACTTATTTCTGCTATCACACGCAGTTGCGTAACCAATTAGGCATGATAGCAGGGGGGGGGTGTATTTAAGAAACCAGAATGTGAATATTAAATGGCAGAACTGCTTGAGCTCATACTAGTTTACTGAGAATGGTGTTAGGCAGGGTGGTGTTCATTCTCCATTCCTTTTTAGTTTTTATATTAATGATATTATTAAAGAGATTGGAGATGTGGAGACTGGCTGTAGTTTTGGCTTTCGTAAAGTAAATGTTATACCACATGCTGGTGACCTGGTTCTGTCCGCTGCTTCACAAAAAGATATGGATGCCCTATATAGTACGCTCTGTACAAAAATTGCTGAGCATAATCTGCTTATTAATCAAGATAGATCAAAATGCATGATTTTTAGCAGTTTGAATAAGTTTAATGTTAATGTTATTAGTCTTAATGGTGATAGAGTGAAAGTTGTCAAATGTTTTAAATATCTTGTACATTTCATATGATTTTAAGGACAATAAAGATGTTAAGACAACAGTTTTTATGCTTCTTTCAGTTCAGTTTTTAGAGATTTTAAATTTTAAAATAAGGATGCTTTGCTTTTTTTTTTTTTTTTTTTTTTATTTTTGTCATATTGCTGTCCAGACTGTGGATTATGCTTGTGGAATGGCAGGGCAGCTTTTAGATGTATCATTAAGGTTTTTAATATTGAATATAATAATGCTTTAAAGAAAATATGTGGGGTACATGTTTATGCCAGCAGTCATATAACTGCTTCCAACTGTAATCTGTTTTTACTCCAACACCTAACTGCTCTGACAACTCAGGCTAGATATTATAAAAGGATAAAGAGTTCTACCAATCCAATGCTCAGGTTGAATATTCCATTCTTTAAGGAGGCATTGTTTAAGCAACATGTTCACACTATATTAAAAAATGGCTACAATCACTACTCGTTATATGATGGGGTTATGTCAGGTCATACCTTAAAATATAACAAGTTTATTGTAAATTGGGAGATTGAAATACAGTACATTATAAAAGGGGGGGTTATGTCAACTCAACTTCCCAAAGTCACCTACCCAAGACTCTACAAATCCTCAGCACAGTAATTCACGAAAACAAGCATTGTCACACCAATACAGGCAGCATTACAACAATGCAATAATCACATTTGCGTAACATGCTTGGTGCTACACGATGTATACTGTAGTACAATACTTGGCTGAGAGGTGACGATAGCAGAGGGGCACACATGAATGAGTGGAAAAGACAGGGCTTTGAAGGGGTAGCAGGACTGCGCAACTGAATCAAAACAATTCTCTGCACGTCGGGGCCGCCATCTTGCCTGAGACGAGCGACGGTTGCCTTGCGTACACCAGGCGCTTTGTATGAAATTTTCCGATGGCAGTATCGTTATAGCAGGAAATTCATTGCTAATCGGATTTGGGGGTGTAACCTTTTTGTCACTGATGTAGCGAATTATCGTATACCGGTTCAACGTATAACGAGCAGTGACTATATTCAGTAGATGTAAATAGTGACGACCTTACGCCTCCCGCTTGACTTGGGTCCAGAAACATGAGAACAGACGCGGGCCATGTAGTTATTTTGGATATTAAGGCATTATACCCCTTAGCTGGTGTTAAACGGAATCCTGAATTTCTTCATGTTTTCAACATTATAACATTATATATATTGTAATTTTTAACTGATATTTTAAAGACTTTTAATAGTGCTCTTTAGTTTTTCTTTTTAATGCATACTGTACCTTTTTTATACTTTCAAGTGGTTTTCTTTTTGCTTACCATTTATTTTGTAGATTATTTTTTATTTAGTAAAAGATATTTTGAATTAAAAAAAAGCACAGTGCACAAATTTGTAACTGTTGGTAGTTTTAACTGCATCAGTGCATTCCTCATTATTTATGTATTCGATACATGTCTTGATTTTTACCATATAAATATTTTACATTTCAAAAGATGGAAATGTATATATGTATTTTAAATATACTGTATAATTTGTCATGACAGGTTGTAACTCAGTGATGTAGCTGCTTAAGGTTAAATGGGTAGATTTAATGAAAATACTGTAATTATGTACTATATTATGTACTTTTAAATTATGAAGATTGATTGACTACTGCTACTACTGTTACTACTGCTAATGATCATCATCATCATTGCTACTTCCATGCTCTGTTTAACTCAGAGAATACCATGTTTTAGTAAAAGGAATTAATGAAGGCTGTATCTAACCCCTCCAGTTCCAAAAGTCTCGCAGTAGCTGAATAAAATCGTCTAGAGATAACGAAAATAAAATAATAAAGTCCTTGAGCTGAAGGGGCTGCATAGTAAATCCCAGGATAGTAGAATAGTAAACTAAAATTAGCCCTTTGAATCCGGCGACATCTGTTTATTTATTTATTGTACATATTGTTACTTCTACACGATTTTATTCAACCTAGGAAAGGCCTCTCGAACTGAAGGGGTTAATGAGGGCAATGTCTTACGCTTCCACTTTGAAAAATTATCTTCCAAGTTGAGTAAACTTACCTGATGGAAGCAACAATGAAATAAAAGGCCGTAACGCACACCAGATAACCATAAGCCTCCTTTGTTCACTCAGCTACTTGTCCCGAAAAAAGCCTTTATTCATTGTCTAATTACGAGAAGATACAACATTAATATATATGTCGTACTTATTTTACGTGCCGTATATTAATGCCCAGTTGCAGTTAAAGTGGGATTTGACAGGCTTTTGACCGTGAATTTTGTTTAGGAACGTAAACTAGATCGCCCGTCTGTGCTTAGGTAATGCAGATGTAGCGGGAGGCGGGAGCAGGTAGGTCACGTGACCTGGAGTCTGCTGCACGAATTCATGGCAGCCAACATGAGCAAGCCATCAAACGCAGCTAACTCGTGTTTATAATACTAATACGCAGGCTTTTTGCCGGTCAAAACACAATAATATAGCAGAAAAAGATATACTATCACTATCTGGGGTTACGTAAGAGGACTGGAAAACCGTAAATAGCGTGAAAAATAAAATAAATAATGGAGCGAGAGGTTGGCGGCCGTGTTTTATTTGCACGGGGTTTCCCGCCTATATCACGGTAGACAGGTGCGTGACTTCCTCCGCCCAGGGCACTTCTGCGCTCAAAGTCTCTTTTAATTTTGTGTTTTCGGGTGGATTTTCGTTATCCTCGAAATGGATTTTGTGTGTCTACGCGTCGGTGAAAATACAGAGAAGATGGAGGGAGAGAAAAGGAGGGCGAGGAAGGGAAAATGGGGAGAAAAGGAGAGGAAGAACGAGAGCTGGAGATTTCAACAAGGTGAGCGTTGTTGTTGTTGTTGTCGTTGCTGTCGTCAACCGCGTCAC
>JAGKTI010027083.1:0-13372 GCA_018397915.1 Birgus latro | reverse complement strand
AGAGTCAATACTCTCCTCATGTAGGTTTAACACGTAAAGTATAGGGATGTGTTTTTGAGCCGTGGGTTCCCCTTCAAACCAGGTCCTAAACCACCCAAATGACTCCAAAAACAAGTTTCTAGCTAATTAAGAACCCCAGTAGCTTTAAAACAAGTTAAACCAAACGTAAAAGCAGTTTATATCTTGCCAAATACCAAAATAAAATCTGAAAATCATCAAAAACAAGTTTGGGAAAAATCAACTGTAGTAAACTGTACCCCAAATTGCCATTGTCCTCTCCACCTATGAATAAAACTCATTAATCTAAGTCCAAAAATAGTTTATAAATCAACCTAAACACAATATTTAAATCTAAAATATCATCAAAATTGGTTAAACAACAGGGATTTGGCCATCGTTTGGCTGGGTAGGGTGGTACAGTAATCCCTGTAAGACCCAAATGCCCAAGTCCCAGACACCCCAAGTCCTGGACATTTTGGGCTGGGGCCTTCAGAACCCAAAAATGCCCCCAAAATCCGAAAAAAGACAAAAATTTTTGAACTGTAACTTTGAACTTGGTCCTCTGCTTCCATCCCCTCCCCAGTTACCACCTAATTACCATCAGGAGTAGGTGCTCCTCGCAATGGCTGCTGCACATGCTCATTTTTTTTAATAAACAGTGAATAAACTGCAATACCTCACCACTAGAGCACATGGGAATTTACAGTGTTGTGCAGTGTTAAGAAATTAGAAGTCAGAGTGCAAAGGATTAAGTGCAGCATAACACTGGAGACAGTTTAATCTCCATAACGGACGAACGTGTTGTAAGTACCCTGGATACTGCAAAATATTTTCCATATTCACCTCTGATTTCTCATTCACTGGTTCCATTTCATTTATTTCATGTTTCTCTTCCTTATTGGTGTGTATAGGATCTTAATTAGTACTGTTTATATCTGGTAGGGAGTTACAGTAGGCTGTCAACTGCCAAATATTTTCCATACTCACCTCTAATTCCTCATTTTTTGGTTCCTTTTCATTTATTTCATGCTTTGTGACCCTTATAGGTGTGAATAGGGTCATAAATAGGTTCTGTGCATGTCCAGTAGGGAGTTATGTAGGCAGTTTTCTGAATTGGGCTGGGTTAGGGTCCATAAGTACCTGTCCAGAAGCCTCAGTCCTAAGTCCCGGACAAACCCAAGTTCCGGACATGCCTGGCTCTGTTACGTCGGGTCTTAGAGGGATTACTGTATTTCTACCCTCATTTCTATGCCGGGATACCGCCTCTAGGGGTATCGTATTTTAGGGTCTACCTGTATATAAATACGGTACAACTTCACTATAACTGACAATGGACTAACTGGGGCCCAAGTCAGTCCGAAAAAAGTAAATGTCCGATTAAAGTGACATCGGGACTTCCCACTGCTAACCTGGACTTTTTCCAGTACAGTAATCCCAACATTATCTATTGTAATAGATACAAAGGCATGTCCGGAAATTGGTCTTGTCTGGATATTGGCCCTGAAGCTTCCGCACCGGTACTTTCGGACCCTAACCTACCCTAAATCAGAAAACCACCTACCTACCTCCCTACCGGACATGCACAGCACTTATTTAAGACCCCATTCACTTAAAGAATGGACACAAAGCATGATTTAATTGAAATTTAACCAAAAAATGATGATTTTGAGGTGAGTATGGCAGAGATGTTCACCAGTTGACAGCATAGTGGAAGTAAGTATTGGACATGGAAATCACTATGAAAATCACCTTTTCTCACATCGTATGCACAGAAATATGGGATACAAAACATGAAATAAATAAATTATTACCAGAAAAATGATGATTTAGAGTTGGGTATGGCAAAGATGTTCATCAGTTAACAGCATGCAGAAAGTAAGGATCGGACATGGAAATCACCATGAAAATCACCTTTTTCACAGCTTATGCACTCAAATATGGGACACAAAGCATGAAATAAATAAATTGTTAGCAGAAAATGATGATTTAGAGTTATGGCAAATTTTTACCACTTGACAGCATGCTGAAAATAGGTAACAGACATGAAAATCATTATGAAAATCACCTTTTTCACAGCCTGTACATGAAGTTAATGAAATGGAAAGAACAAAACTAGGACTTTTGGAGTAGCCAGGGTACTTATAACAAGCCTGTTGCCGTCATGAGGAATAACCCGCCGCCTCCTCTCAGACTCTGACAGTATGAAGGTGTACCTGAAGCACCTACAGTAATCCACCATTGCAGTTCACTAAATCCTTGGCACTCTGAATTCATAACACTGTGCATTCTTTTCTTACTTGCGCTGCACTTCAAACTCACCAGTGTTCATTAGCACTTTTCACCAAAGTATAATTCATAACACTGTGCATTCTTTTCTTACTTGCACTGCACTTCAAACTCACCAGTGTTCATTAGTACTTTTCACCAAAGTATTTTCACTCTGAATTATAAATTCTTAACACTGAACATTTTTTTTTTTTCACTGCACATAACTGTAAATTCCCGTGTTGTGTAGTGGTGAGTTCTTACAGCTTAGTCACTCTCAGAGTCCAAGAGCAGGTGTTGCAGGCAGCCTAGTGGCTCATCGGAGGGATGTGGTGATGGGCTACCCACTGCAGTGGCGACTCCACGGTGGCCAATGTGCTGGGCTGTGGCTCAGAGCTTGAGGGCCTGTCTTGGGGTGGCAGTGGTGTGGAGGTAGGGCTGAGCATGGTGGGGGTGACGGGCCTGAAAAAACTGTCATTGGTTGATTGATGTAAGCAATGACGATGCTGGCGATCGATGATGCGCTACCTGAAAGCTCACACTTCCTCCACAAGTCCCAAGGGCCCCATCTCCCTGTCGCAGTCCGGGTGTTCTAGGTAGTCCAAGACGAACTCCACATGTTCCCGGAGTGCACTTAACTTGGGGATGGCTGGAGTAGTGACGTGCTGAGAGGGGTCCGCATCATCGTCGCTGTCCTCTTCAGAATCTTCAAGCTGGATACTTGTACCGGCAACTGAAGATGCGATCTCGATATCAGACATGATCTGATACCCAGGATCACCCTCATCGTCATCCAACCACTCACACACTTCGTCTGCATCCACATCGTCTCCACCCACACGAAGACATGCATGGAAGACATCCACGTCAAAACCTAGAAAGTCGTGCACCACATCAGCTCCATGAAGCAGACGAGACCAAACACTTTCCAGAGTCTTGATGGAGACTTCCTTCCATGCACTGACCCAGTTGTAGATGGCAGACTTGAGGTTGTGGCGATGAAGGTTTTCCAGAGTCCGCTGGCCTTGTGTGTCTCGTCCTTCCCTGCGCTTGTCCTCGCCCTCGAGGACACCCATCACCTCGTCCAGGAACTTCCGACGGTACAGCCTTTTCGTAGCCACGATCACTTCTTGGTCCATTGGTTGGATGAGAGCAGTAGTATTAGGTGACAAAAACAAGCACCTAATGCGGTCATTCTCAGCCACCAACTCCTTGTTGGACGGACGCACAGGTGCATTGTCCAGAAGAAGGGCCTTTACTTGGTCGCGCAGGATTCCCAGTGTGTTTGTCTGATAATGGGTAACCTCCTTAACGAAGTGTTGGTGAAACCAGTCTCCGAAGATCTTGGCCATGAACCAAGCCTTCACAGTGTGGTTCCACACAACAGGAAGGACAACCATCACCCCACAAATGCACCAAGGCTGCTTTGCGTGGCCAGCAATAATGGGCTTGAGCTGGTGCATGCCGTTAGCATTGGCACAACACAAAGCAGAGATCTGTTGCTTCGAGAGCTTGCGGCCAGGTATACACTTCTCCGTCTCATCGGCGAGAGTGTTCATGGGCAGCGAGCGATAGAATAGGCCAGTTTCATCAGCATTTTTTTTTTTTTTTTTAATGCAAGGAAGAAGGAACCAAAGGCCACAGGCCTGCATACTGTTCCTTCCAAGAAAAAGCAAAAACAGTACAAAAGAGAGCCAAATTCAAGATCCGTTCAATTCGAGATGCCTGGACACATTGCGTTTGAAAGACTGGAGATCATAGGAAGTAGGAAATACAGACAGAGGAAGACAGTTCCAGAGTTGACCAGTTGCATAAATGAAGGACTGGGAGTAACGGTTAACTCTTGCATTAGAGAGTTGGACAGAAAAGGGATGGGAGGTTGTTGCTAGACGGGTACTACGTGCCCGTCGTAGAGGTGGAGGGATGCAAGCAGACAGTTCAGAGGAACAGTGACCATTGAAGTAGCAATAGAAGAGAGATAAAGATGCAACAGTGCGGCGAAGAGACAATGGTTGAAGGGAATCAGTAAGAGGAGGAGAGTTAATGAGACGAAAAGCTGGATACTTGTACTGACATAACCGAGAGTGAGGCCCTCCCTCTCGATCAAGCCCTTCACCTTCTGCGAAACTCTTCTACTCTCTCCTTGTTGGCGTCCAGAGCTTTGCCTTGGGCCTTACGGTTGGTAAGTCCGTGTCGTAACTTGAATGCAAAGAGCCAACCCTCGGTTGCCTTGAAGTTTGGGGTGTCGTGTAACCTTGCGAACTTCTCGGCAGCAGCTTTCAGTTCTGTACCACGCGCCAGCACACCAGCAGCACGTTGTTGACGATGCCAAATAGCATGGAGTGGTTGATTTCTGCACACTTGGGAGGAAACATAATCTTCCTTTCCATGTTTCGTTTGGTTTTCTTTATGAAGTCGGCTGTGTACTGGTGGAGTTGTCTCGGGACCTCTTGATATCAAACAAGGTAGAGCGAGGAAGGTTGAATTCGCGGAGGATGTGTGACGTCGAGCATCCCGCGTCCACTTTCTCCAGTATCTCCCACTTCTTCTCTAGAGTTAAAACCACTCGTTTCCTCTTCTCAGGCAGCGGGGCCATCATCACACACACGATGAAGAGGCAGAAGAGGAGCATCAAGGCCTGCAGCAGGTAGGGCACCACCACAAAACTGAGCATGTGAGCACCCATGGTGAGAAGCGTGCACTCTATCCAGCGGGAGGGAGGGAACTGGGGAGGAGGCAGGCAGGCTCTAGTGGACGTCTGGGCAAGTGGCGCGAAAACACAGTTGGTTGGCACCGCTCGCCAAATTCTAACTTATGGGTCGAAAACATTATTCCCCCCCCCCCCCCCAAACACCCCAGCCAACGATGTCCGAACAGTTGGGTGTCCGGTTACTGGGAATCCGGATACTAGAGTGATTATTGTATATCAGACGTTAGTCTGGATCGCACCAACGGTTTTTCACCGTGGTGTCAGTTCTTGTTTTCACTACCATTGCAGCACTGTGCTGCATTATTCATTCACTACAGTATTCAAATAGTAAAATATATACAGTAGTCCATCATTTATCCAGACGTGCAGTATCTGAATGTGTTCGTTATCCAGACACTGAACCCTGGCTCTTTTAAACCATTATTCAAATTTACTTGCTGTTATCCAAATGTAAAAGTTCCCGAGAACTTCGGCCAGCCAACCGACATGTTCAGACACTCGGTATTGTGGCCGCCGGGCTCAAGCTAAAATATCCGCCTGCCCCTGTACTGAATGGTGAAAGTCGCGCACTTGTCTGATCACTCCCAACAAACCTCCATCACCCGAGTAATACGACCGTAACCCACAAGCAGTGTCAAAATGTCCAAATGCATCCCCACCCAATGTCCAAAGTCATATGGCCACTGGGCTAAGTCTTTCCTAACTGCCCCTGAGATTGCAACATCCTGCAAACCACGAGTACATATTTGGCAGCAGCAGCTGTCCGCCTCTCTACCGAACGTCAAAAGTTCCCCGATTGTGTTTCTGTATGGTCACTCGGCGTCTAACAGACCGCAAGCCACAAGTAAATGTACAATAAAAGAGCTCTGCCTCGTGATAGAAGGGAGAGAATCCTGCCCACAGCGTCGCATCTCACCCCCCTCCAGTCTCTCCTCTATACCCTCCCGTCTCCCCTCTCACTCCCTCAGTCCCTACCCTCCTTTGTGGTGATAACACTGACTCGTAAGTTTTCAATTTTTCTTTTGTGATTTATTCGACTACTATTGGTTGTATCGAAGTTCTGCAAAATCCATGAGAAAGCTTATGATATTTTTTTTTTTTTACTACTACTACTATTGGTTGTATCGAAGTTATGCAAAATCCATGAGAATGCTTATGAAATTCTGCATCCAGACATATGCTTAACTCCTGGAAGTTGCAGGCAAAATATTGCACTAAGATGGTGGGAAGTTATATGAAGGTAAGTTTTACTTCTGAACACTTTATTTTCATTGCATTTCTGTACTTTTACTTATCAGTTTTGTGTGTTTTTATTAGCTTATCTTATAGTATAAACACCAATGAAGATGTTGGTATACCATTTATACCGATATAACCAATTTCCCATGCCATATTTGGCTGTGGATTTTTTTTTTGGGCCCTGGGAGTAATCACTCATTAGAGGTAACTGATTTTCAAAACTTCTTCAGTTTTTTTGTGGATTTTTGTTGTTTATGCATAGTTTCTTGATGTTTAGCATTAAAATGGATAATCATATGTGTGTTTTGATGTCTCAGTATGGCAGAATGACCAGAACACAGTACCAAAATTAGGAGGGGGGTACTGTACATACAGTAGTGTACAGGAAGGGTGTTTTTTGGTTTTCAGTGTTTTTTTTCATGGTTTTGTTGGTGTTTAGCATTACTTTGGGTATTTCTATGTGTCCTTTGATGTCTAAATATGGCAGATTGACCTGAAAACAGTGCCAAAATTATGAGAGGTACTGTACATATGGTAGTGTATAGGAAGGGTGTTTTTTGGTTTTCATTTTTTTTTCAAGGTTTTCTTGGGGTTTAGCATTACTTTGGATATTTCTGTGTGTGCATTGATGTCTAAATATAACAGATTGACCTGAAAACAGTGCCAAAATTAGTAGGGGTACTGTACATACAGTAGGTAGGGTGTTTTTAGGTTTTTAGTGTTTTTTTCATGGTTTTCTTGTTGTTTGGCATTACTTTGGATATTCCTATATGTGTTTTGATGTCTGAATATTGCAAATTGACCTGAAAACAGTGCCAAAATTAGAAGGAGTACTGTACATACAGTAGTGTATAGGTAGGGTGGTTTTTGGTTTTCAGTTTTTTTTTTCATTGTTTTCTATCTATCTATTGCCAGATGCCTCAATCCCGAACGGGGTGGCCACAAACAAATCGCCTCCATGTCACTCTGTCCCCTGCCATTTCACTACCACGCTCCCAACTCTCACCCCCCTCTCTCATATACCTCTCCACTCCATCCCTCCATCTCATCCTCGGCCTCCCCCTCCCTCTCGCCCCCTCCACCTTACTCACATACACTCTCCTCGTCAATCTTTCACTCTCCATCCTCTCCTTGGTGTTGAAAATTATTTTGGATAATCCTATGTATGTTTGGTGTCAAAATACGACAGAATGACTGGAAAACACTGGCAAAATAAGGAAGAGTACTGATGGAGTCCCTCCTGTTGTCCTCAAAAACTGTGCTTCTGTGCTGACACCCTGCCTAGGTAAACTCTTTCGCCTTTGTCTCTCAACTTGTACCTTTCCTTCTTGCTGGAAGTTTGCTCTCATTCAGCCAGTCCCAAAGAAGGGTGACCATTCCCAACCCTCTAACTATCGTCCAATTGCTTTAACATCCTGTGTATCAAAAGTTTTCGAATCAGTTCATAACAGAAAAATTTTAAATCATCTTTCCTGTCACAACCTTCTTTCTGATCGTCAGTATGGGTTCCGTCAGGGACGCTCCACTGGCGACCTTCTCACCTACCTTTCAGACTCCTGGTCATCCTCCTTTCGGGACTTTGGCGAAAGCTTTGCCATTGCACTTGACATCTCAAAGGCTTTCGATCGAGTCTGGCATAAATCTTTGATTTCCAAACTGCCCTCTTACGGTTTCTATCTTTCTATCTGTGCCTTCGTCTCTAGCTTCCTTTCTGGTCGTTCTATCGCTGCTGTTGTAGACGGCCATCGTTCTTCTCCTAGACCCATCAACAGTGGTGTTCCTCAGGGCACTGTCCTATCACCAACTCTCTTTCTTTTATTCATCAATGACCTTCTAAGCTGTACATCTAGCTCTGTCCACTCATATGCTGATGATTCCACCCTTCACCTTTCTATTCGATTTCCGCAGCATCCGTCTCAGCAGTTGCTTCAGCAAACGAGGGATGAGGCTGTGGCACACCTGGTGTCTGACTTGGCTCGTGTCTCTGATTGGGGTAAAAATAATCTTCTTGTTTTTAATGCATCAAAAACTCAGTTCTTGCACTTGTCAACACGACAGAGTCTTCCTCAGGATTACCCACTAATGTTTAATAATGTCCAGCTCAGTCCTGCATCATCCTTGAACGTGCTAGGGGTTTCATTCTCTCGGGATTTGTCTTGGAAAGAACATATTATATCTCTTGTGAAATCTGCTTCCAAGAGATTGGGTGTGCTGGGCCGACTCCGAACTTTCTTTACCCCTGCACAGATGTTGACTTTGTACAAGGGTTTTGTTTGCCCATGTATGGAGTGCAGCTCTCATGTGTGGGGAGGCTCCCCACATGCAGTTCTTCTCAGTGGGGTGGAGTCAGGGGCTTTTCGTCTCATTAGCTCTCCTCCTCTTACTGATTCCCTTCAACCTTTGTCTCTTCGCTGCACTGTTGCTTCTTTATCTCTTCTATCACTACTTCAATGGTCACTGTTCCTCTGAATTGTCTACTTGCATCCCTCCAGCTCTACGACGGGCACGTAGTACCCGTCTAGCAACAAACTCTCATCCCTTTTCTGTCCAACTCTCTAATGCAAGAGTTAACCGTTACTCTCAGTCCTTCATTTATGCAGCTGGTCAACTCTGGAACTGTCTCCCTCTGTCTGTATTCCCTGCTTCCTATGATCTCCAATCTTTCAAACGCAGTGTCCAGGCATCTCGAAATGAATGGATCTTGAATTTGGCTCTCTCTTGTATTGTTTTTACTTTTTCTTGGAAGGAACAGTATGTGGGCCCTGGCCTTTGGTTCCTTCTTCTTTGCATAAAAAAAAAAAAACATACAGTAGTGTATGGGTTGGGTGTTTTTTGGTTTTCAGTGGTTTTTGTACATGGTTTTCTTGGTTTTTAGCATTACTTTGGATATTCCTATGTGTGTTTGGATTTCTAAATATGCCTGAATGACCAGAAAACACTGTCAGATTAAGCATAGGTACTGTACAGATAGGTTAGGTATAGGTTGGAGGTTAGGTATTGGTTGGGTCTAGGTGTGGTAGGGGAATAGTGTTCATTATCCAGATGTTGTCACTACCCAGACATGCCTTTGGCTCTATTATGTCCACATAAATGAAGGATTTTTGTATAATGAAGTAATTGAGGCCCAAGCCATTCTGAAAAAAGTGAAATTTTGATAGAAGCAACATCCAGACTTCTCCCTGCTAACCCACACTTTTTCTAATATATCAGACTTTAGTCTGGATCACTCGAACTGTTTTTAAACTGTTTTCACCACCATTGCTGTAATATACGGTATTTTACATTCACCTAGTGGTAGGTGGTGGCGACCATCATCCACTCACTTGATGTAGTGCTGCCTACTTCTTCCTTAGCCTTTATCATTCTTTTTCTGTGCCTGCCCTCCTTTCTTCCTATTTCTCCTATATTTCCTGTCACTTCTTACTGCTTTTCTTTCCTTTACAGGTGGCATTACATTGAGTGACAAGCCAAATGGTTTCCTGTAAGCCAAGAAACCATTTACAATGCTGGGTGGTAACCATATAATCAAACCATACGTGCTCCCCACGTGTCAACAAGTGGGTTGGTGGAGGGTTAGTGCCCCTCCCCGTAAAATAAATAACTCAAAGTCAAATGGCCACCCCTTACGGGATTATGGTGTCTGGCAATAGATAGATAGATAGATACATTCACTACAATAATCAAATGATATATACTGCATAATAATACAGACAGCCCTTCACATGCGCGGATTCAGCTTTCGCAGGTTTGGCAGATACTCGGATTGCCCCTCTGTGGAGCCAAGATTCCGTTCGCGGCCGCAAAGTGTAGCAGTGCGGATACTCATGGGTCATTTCGCACCAAACCAGGCCTGCACCAAACCACCATGCTCCCATGTGGTAGTTTGGTTGTAAGAAGTTGGGGTCAATATGTAGCTGGTGACCTGCCCACACTCATGTGGATGTGCGCGAGACTCACTCAGTCATGGGAGTCTGTGGAAGTCACCAGGTACGTATTTACACTAACTTAGTACAGCCATACCCAGTCAAAACTTATTTATTAAACTTTGTTATCCAGTTGGTCTGTTACTATTTGTGATATTTTATGCTGCTTTCTGGTCCCAGATATGGTTTATTAGGTGCAGTATTTGCACACTTGCTCACGGAGGGTGATTTGCGGCTGTAGAGGCATTTACGGGAGGGTGCACCAAACGTTTGCAGAAATTCCACATTTGTGGGGTCTGTGTCCCCTAATGCCTGCGAATGTGGAGGACTGCCTGTACTGTAATGTACACTGATAAACATGTCTTATATTTACCTTATTGTGGTGAACATAGCTGAAGTGGTCAGGCAGTCTGGACTGCTTCTGGCTTTATCAGAATTTTTCCTGTATATAAGAAATTAGTCCGGGAACTCCTTAGTTCTGACAAAAGCTAATTCCGGTCTGTTGAAGTTTGTTATATCAAGGTTTTACTGTAAATGGGATAGGGGAATGAATAAATGAACTGGATAGATATTAAATGAATGAATGTGGTTGGATATTGTTCTTGTTGCATGGTTGAGCAGACCTGTTGACCACAGGTAAATGACTGCTTCTGGGGGGCCATCCTACAGGCACAGTACTGTACACACCTAATGCAGCACCCCTTTTTGGTAAACAGTGCCTCAGTTGGGTCAGACCAGGGCTGTTCCCAAGGTGGTTGGTTGGAGAAGTGAGTAGTGCAGAATGGAAAATTAATTGAATGAGGTAAAATAATACTGTATCACGGAAAGTCTGTGGATTCTGTGGGCCTAGTATTGAGTGGTTGAGAGTGCTCAGACTTTCTGCACGTGCCAGCCTACCGAATGCTTAGATCTCACTTTATTGGTATTTGGCAACTCTCCCTGATGCTCCCACCACCAAGGACTGTGGAGAACATCAGTACCATGTGGGACAAACTAGAGAGAGCATGCTTGTTGTGAGCTGCTTGAGTCACCAGGCCCCCCCCCCTCCCCTCAATATTTGTCTCTTGCTGCCCACCCACACCTCACAATAAGGTACAAGAATCTCACCCAGCAAGGAAAGGCTCAGATTCTTGCCCTGAGGGGGGCAGAAATTATGATAAAGGAGTTCTGTCAGTGTACAGGGAAGAGCAAGTCAGCTGTATTCAACTTCCTTGCAAAAGGCAAGAATATGCCTCAAGGTGAAGTTCCAGCCTGTAAATCAGTGCCAGGGCATCCCAGAAAGACTTAAGCAGCTATTGACAATCTTATCAAGAGGCAGTTAGTAATAATTCCATGACTAACAGCAAGACAACTGAAGCAGGCCAATCCCACCCTCCATGGAAGTGTTGCAGAACACACAATTCATGACGGCTGCCCGAAACTCCTGAACCTACCTCTTCATTTCCCTGCCAGAAACCCCTACTGACCCGCAAGATGCATGTTGCTTGTCTCAGTTTCACCAGAAAATACAAAGATTTCACCACTGAGGAGAGGAGAAGGGTCATATGGAGCGACGAGTCTACTGTGCAGGCGTGTCAAGCCAAGACGTTCCTCACTTATGAATCCCCTTGGCTTCCATTATGTGCAAATGGCTATCAAGCACCCTGGTTCAGTCATGATTTGGAGTTGCCTCAGTTGAGGGTTAAGTCAAGGATGATTTTATGTCATTCCCAAGAACCTGATGATGTTCTTTATGACCACATGAATTTTTATGAGATCCATGACTTCATCTTCATGTAAGATAGTGCATTGTGTCACAAGGTGAAGAATGGCATGAAATGACAATAAACATCATTCTGTGGCCTGGGAATTCTCCAGACCTGAATTCCATTGAGGAGTTGTGGTCTCATGTGCAATCTCTGCAGAGCAACACATGTTGGTGGAGTGGAGCCTGATACACCAGAAAGAAAGAAGATTAAACTCCAAGAAAGGAGCACCTTGTCAATTCTTTGCCTTTTTGATGCTGTCAGAGACATTTTGGGTTGACCTTGACTACTGTGGAAACCTTGCTGACTCCATGCCATGCTTTATTCAAGCTGTTTTGAAGGCATGTAGTGACCATACAAAGTACTAAATAAAAAAAATTAAAGGCATTTGTTGTTTTTTCCCATTCCTCATACTCTGCCGTTACTGTATGTCCGAGGTAAAGAGTGATTTTTTATTGGTTAGTTTCATTGGTGATAGCGATTGTTCTAATATGTTGTGTACTGGAGCTGGTTTGTTACTTGTTGAATTTTGGAGGGTTGTAACTGCTACAGAGGAGGAAGGGCTAATAGGTGATTGTGGAAAAGGTTGAAAAGTAAAGATGAGAGGACTGAGCTCTGTGGGACACCAATGGAGAGTAGTGTATTCTGAAACTGGAACTTTTGTTTTGACTGTAATACTGCATGTCTTTTATCTAAGAGGAAGGCAGCAAGCCAGTTCTTCCATTTTTGTTTTCACAATTTATTGACCAGGATATGGTAGGTGGTGGTGACCGTCATCCACTCAGTTGTAGTCCTGTCCACTTCGTCCTTTACCTTTGTCATTCTCTCTGACAAGGAGAGTATGTTTTCACCCTTGTTTGTTAGTATGTTTGTCTGTTAGCAGGATTACTTAAAAACTAAAAAAGAGATTTTGGAATCTCTGACCATCACTTAGTGATGGCCAAGATAAGGCTGGAAAGAAAATGGGTGAAGTGACCAAGGGGAAGACAGGAGGAAATAGCTTCTGTGAGAAGAATGGAGAAGTTACAAGATAGTGAGAAAATGGCAGAGTATAAGAGCATAGTGGAAGAAAGATTGGGAAGGTATGAGTTAGAGCAGATTGAAGGGGTGGAAGATGTATGTAAGATTTTCATGGAAGAGATAGGCGCAGCATGCGAGGTGGTTTGTGGAGTGAGGAGGAGATGCAGGGGTGTGCAAGGGACAGCATGGTGGAATGATGTGAAACGAGCAGTGGAACAAAAGAAGAAGACATATAGTGAATGGCTAGCGAGCAGAGGTAGGAGAGAAGATGAAAGAGAGAAGAGAGAGGTATATGTGAGGTGGAGAAGAGAGGTGAAGAGATTGGTGAAGGAGAGTAAGAAGAAAGTGGATGAGGAGTTTGGGAGGAATCGGTGTAAAGTGGAGAGAGAGTAAGAAATTGTTTTGGAAGGAGGTAAAGAAAGTAAGACAGTGTGAAAAGGGAAATGGTAGGGGAGTGAAAGATGGGAATA
>JAGKTI010027082.1:0-13372 GCA_018397915.1 Birgus latro | reverse complement strand
AGAGTCAATACTCTCCTCATGTAGGTTTAACACGTAAAGTATAGGGATGTGTTTTTGAGCCGTGGGTTCCCCTTCAAACCAGGTCCTAAACCACCCAAATGACTCCAAAAACAAGTTTCTAGCTAATTAAGAACCCCAGTAGCTTTAAAACAAGTTAAACCAAACGTAAAAGCAGTTTATATCTCGCCAAATACCAAAATAAAATCTGAAAATCATCAAAAACAAGTTTGGGAGAAATCAACTGTAGTAAACTGTACCCCAAATTGCCATTGTCCTCTCCACCTATGAATAAAACTCATTAATCTAAGTCCAAAAATAGTTTATAAATCAACCTAAACACAATATTTAAATCTAAAATATCATCAAAATTGGTTAAACAACAGGGATTTGGCCATCGTTTGGCTGGGTAGGGTGGTACAGTAATCCCTGTAAGACCCAAATGCCCAAGTCCCAGACACCCCAAGTCCTGGACATTTTGGGCTGGGGCCTTCAGAACCCAAAAATGCCCCCAAAATCCGAAAAAAGACAAAAATTTTTGAACTGTAACTTTGAACTTGGTCCTCTGCTTCCATCCCCTCCCCAGTTACCACCTAATTACCATCAGGAGTAGGTGCTCCTCGCAATGGCTGCTGCACATGCTCATTTTTTTTAATAAACAGTGAATAAACTGCAATACCTCACCACTAGAGCACATGGGAATTTACAGTGTTGTGCAGTGTTAAGAAATTAGAAGTCAGAGTGCAAAGGATTAAGTGCAGCATAACACTGGAGACAGTTTAATCTCCATAACGGACGAACGTGTTGTAAGTACCCTGGATACTGCAAAATATTTTCCATATTCACCTCTGATTTCTCATTCACTGGTTCCATTTCATTTATTTCATGTTTCTCTTCCTTATTGGTGTGTATAGGATCTTAATTAGTACTGTTTATATCTGGTAGGGAGTTACAGTAGGCTGTCAACTGCCAAATATTTTCCATACTCACCTCTAATTCCTCATTTTTTGGTTCCTTTTCATTTATTTCATGCTTTGTGACCCTTATAGGTGTGAATAGGGTCATAAATAGGTTCTGTGCATGTCCAGTAGGGAGTTATGTAGGCAGTTTTCTGAATTGGGCTGGGTTAGGGTCCATAAGTACCTGTCCAGAAGCCTCAGGCCTAAGTCCCGGACAAACCCAAGTTCCGGACATGCCTGGCTCTGTTACGTCGGGTCTTAGAGGGATTACTGTATTTCTACCCTCATTTCTATGCCGGGATACCGCCTCTAGGGGTATCGTATTTTAGGGTCTACCTGTATATAAATACGGTACAACTTCACTATAACTGACAATGGACTAACTGGGGCCCAAGCCAGTCCGAAAAAAGTAAATGTCCGATTAAAGTGACATCGGGACTTCCCACTGCTAACCTGGACTTTTTCCAGTACAGTAATCCCAACATTATCTATTGTAATAGATACAAAGGCATGTCCGGAAATTGGTCTTGTCTGGATATTGGCCCTGAAGCTTCCGCACCGGTACTTTCGGACCCTAACCTACCCTAAATCAGAAAACCACCTACCTACCTCCCTACCGGACATGCACAGCACTTATTTAAGACCCCATTCACTTAAAGAATGGACACAAAGCATGATTTAATTGAAATTTAACCAAAAAATGATGATTTTGAGGTGAGTATGGCAGAGATGTTCACCAGTTGACAGCATAGTGGAAGTAAGTATTGGACATGGAAATCACTATGAAAATCACCTTTTCTCACATCGTATGCACAGAAATATGGGATACAAAACATGAAATAAATAAATTATTACCAGAAAAATGATGATTTAGAGTTGGGTATGGCAAAGATGTTCATCAGTTAACAGCATGCAGAAAGTAAGGATCGGACATGGAAATCACCATGAAAATCACCTTTTTCACAGCTTATGCACTCAAATATGGGACACAAAGCATGAAATAAATAAATTGTTAGCAGAAAATGATGATTTAGAGTTATGGCAAATTTTTACCACTTGACAGCATGCTGAAAATAGGTAACAGACATGAAAATCATTATGAAAATCACCTTTTTCACAGCCTGTACATGAAGTTAATGAAATGGAAAGAACAAAACTAGGACTTTTGGAGTAGCCAGGGTACTTATAACAAGCCTGTTGCCGTCATGAGGAATAACCCGCCGCCTCCTCTCAGACTCTGACAGTATGAAGGTGTACCTGAAGCACCTACAGTAATCCACCATTGCAGTTCACTAAATCCTTGGCACTCTGAATTCATAACACTGTGCATTCTTTTCTTACTTGCGCTGCACTTCAAACTCACCAGTGTTCATTAGCACTTTTCACCAAAGTATAATTCATAACACTGTGCATTCTTTTCTTACTTGCACTGCACTTCAAACTCACCAGTGTTCATTAGTACTTTTCACCAAAGTATTTTCACTCTGAATTATAAATTCTTAACACTGAACATTTTTTTTTTTTCACTGCACATAACTGTAAATTCCCGTGTTGTGTAGTGGTGAGTTCTTACAGCTTAGTCACTCTCAGAGTCCAAGAGCAGGTGTTGCAGGCAGCCTAGTGGCTCATCGGAGGGATGTGGTGATGGGCTACCCACTGCAGTGGCGACTCCACCGTGGCCAATGTGCTGGGCTGTGGCTCAGAGCTTGAGGGCCTGTCTTGGGGTGGCAGTGGTGTGGAGGTAGGGCTGAGCATGGTGGGGGTGACGGGCCTGAAAAAACTGTCATTGGTTGATTGATGTAAGCAATGACGATGCTGGCGATCGATGATGCGCTACCTGAAAGCTCACACTTCCTCCACAAGTCCCAAGGGCCCCATCTCCCTGTCGCAGTCCGGGTGTTCTAGGTAGTCCAAGACGAACTCCACATGTTCCCGGAGTGCACTTAACTTGGGGATGGCTGGAGTAGTGACGTGCTGAGAGGGGTCCGCATCATCGTCGCTGTCCTCTTCAGAATCTTCAAGCTGGATACTTGTACCGGCAACTGAAGATGCGATCTCGATATCAGACATGATCTGATACCCAGGATCACCCTCATCGTCATCCAACCACTCACACACTTCGTCTGCATCCACATCGTCGCCACCCACACGAAGACATGCATGGAAGACATCCACGTCAAAACCTAGAAAGTCGTGCACCACATCAGCTCCATGAAGCAGACGAGACCAAACACTTTCCAGAGTCTTGATGGAGACTTCCTTCCATGCACTGACCCAGTTGTAGATGGCAGACTTGAGGTTGTGGCGATGAAGGTTTTCCAGAGTCCGCTGGCCTTGTGTGTCTCGTCCTTCCCTGCGCTCGTCCTCGCCCTCGAGGACACCCATCACTTCGTCCAGGAACTTCCGACGGTACAGCCTTTTCGTAGCCACGATCACTTCTTGGTCCATTGGTTGGATGAGAGCAGTAGTATTAGGTGGCAAAAACAAGCACCTAATGCGGTCATTCTCAGCCACCAACTCCTTGTTGGACGGACGCACAGGTGCATTGTCCAGAAGAAGGGCCTTTACTTGGTCGCGCAGGATTCCCAGTGTGTGTGTCTGATAATGGGTAACCTCCTTAATGAAGTGTTGGTGAAACCAGTCTCCGAAGATCTTGGCCATGAACCAAGCCTTCACAGTGTGGTTCCACACAACAGGAAGGACAACCATCACCCCACAAATGCACCAAGGCTGCTTTGCGTGGCCAGCAATAATGGGCTTGAGCTGGTGCATGCCGTTAGCATTGGCACAACACAAAGCAGAGATCTGTTGCTTCGAGAGCTTGCGGCCAGGTATACACTTCTCCGTCTCATCGGCGAGAGTGTTCATGGGCAGCGAGCGATAGAATAGGCCAGTTTCATCAGCATTTTTTTTTTTTTTTTTAATGCAAGGAAGAAGGAACCAAAGGCCACAGGCCTGCATACTGTTCCTTCCAAGAAAAAGCAAAAACAGTACAAAAGAGAGCCAAATTCAAGATCCGTTCAATTCGAGATGCCTGGACACATTGCGTTTGAAAGACTGGAGATCATAGGAAGTAGGAAATACAGACAGAGGAAGACAGTTCCAGAGTTGACCAGTTGCATAAATGAAGGACTGGGAGTAACGGTTAACTCTTGCATTAGAGAGTTGGACAGAAAAGGGATGGGAGGTTGTTGCTAGACGGGTACTACGTGCCCGTCGTAGAGGTGGAGGGATGCAAGCAGACAGTTCAGAGGAACAGTGACCATTGAAGTAGCAATAGAAGAGAGATAAAGATGCAACAGTGCGGCGAAGAGACAATGGTTGAAGGGAATCAGTAAGAGGAGGAGAGTTAATGAGACGAAAAGCTGGATACTTGTACTGACATAACCGAGAGTGAGGCCCTCCCTCTCGATCAAGCCCTTCACCTTCTGCGAAACTCTTCTACTCTCTCCTTGTTGGCGTCCAGAGCTTTGCCTTGGGCCTTACGGTTGGTAAGTCCGTGTCGTAACTTGAATGCAAAGAGCCAACCCTCGGTTGCCTTGAAGTTTGGGGTGTCGTGTAACCTTGCGAACTTCTCGGCAGCAGCTTTCAGTTCTGTACCACGCGCCAGCACACCAGCAGCACGTTGTTGACGATGCCAAATAGCATGGAGTGGTTGATTTCTGCACACTTGGGAGGAAACATAATCTTCCTTTCCATGTTTCGTTTGGTTTTCTTTATGAAGTCGGCTGTGTACTGGTGGAGTTGTCTCGGGACCTCTTGATATCAAACAAGGTAGAGCGAGGAAGGTTGAATTCGCGGAGGATGTGTGACGTCGAGCATCCCGCGTCCACTTTCTCCAGTATCTCCCACTTCTTCTCTAGAGTTAAAACCACTCGTTTCCTCTTCTCAGGCAGCGGGGCCATCATCACACACACAATGAAGAGGCAGAAGAGGAGCATCAAGGCCTGCAGCAGGTAGGGCACCACCACAAAACTGAGCATGTGAGCACCCATGGTGAGAAGCGTGCACTCTATCCAGCGGGAGGGAGGGAACTGGGGAGGAGGCAGGCAGGCTCTAGTGGACGTCTGGGCAAGTGGCGCGAAAACACAGTTGGTTGGCACCGCTCGCCAAATTCTAACTTATGGGTCGAAAAAATTATTCCCCCCCCCCCCCCCAAACACCCCAGCCAACGATGTCCGAACAGTTGGGTGTCCGGTTACTGGGAATCCGGATACTAGAGTGATTATTGTATATCAGACGTTAGTCTGGATCGCACCAACGGTTTTTCACCGTGGTGTCAGTTCTTGTTTTCACTACCATTGCAGCACTGTGCTGCATTATTCATTCACTACAGTATTCAAATAGTAAAATATATACAGTAGTCCATCATTTATCCAGACGTGCAGTATCTGAATGTGTTCGTTATCCAGACACTGAACCCTGGCTCTTTTAAACCATTATTCAAATTTACTTGCTGTTATCCATGTGTAAAAGTTCCCGAGAACTTCGGCCAGCCAACCGACATGTTCAGACACTCGGTATTGTGGCCGCCGGGCTCAAGCTAAAATATCCGCCTGCCCCTGTACTGAATGGTGAAAGTCGCGCACTTGTCTGATCACTCCCAACAAACCTCCATCACCCGAGTAATACGACCGTAACCCACAAGCAGTGTCAAAATGTCCAAATGCATCCCCACCCAATGTCCAAAGTCATATGGCCACTGGGCTAAGTCTTTCCTAACTGCCCCTGAGATTGCAACATCCTGCAAACCACGAGTACATATTTGGCAGCAGCAGCTGTCCGCCTCTCTACCGAACGTCAAAAGTTCCCCGATTGTGTTTCTGTATGGTCACTCGGCGTCTAACAGACCGCAAGCCACAAGTAAATGTACAATAAAAGAGCTCTGCCTCGTGATAGAAGGGAGAGAATCCTGCCCACAGCGTCGCATCTCACCCCCCTCCAGTCTCTCCTCTATACCCTCCCGTCTCCCCTCTCACTCCCTCAGTCCCTACCCTCCTTTGTGGTGATAACACTGACTCGTAAGTTTTCAATTTTTCTTTTGTGATTTATTCGACTACTATTGGTTGTATCGAAGTTCTGCAAAATCCATGAGAAAGCTTATGATATTTTTTTTTTTTTACTACTACTACTATTGGTTGTATCGAAGTTATGCAAAATCCATGAGAATGCTTATGAAATTCTGCATCCAGACATATGCTTAACTCCTGGAAGTTGCAGGCAAAATATTGCACTAAGATGGTGGGAAGTTATATGAAGGTAAGTTTTACTTCTGAACACTTTATTTTCATTGCATTTCTGTACTTTTACTTATCAGTTTTGTGTGTTTTTATTAGCTTATCTTATAGTATAAACACCAATGAAGATGTTGGTATACCATTTATACCGATATAACCAATTTCCTATGCCATATTTGGCTGTGGATTTTTTTTTTGGGCCCTGGGAGTAATCACTCATTAGAGGTAACTGATTTTCAAAACTTCTTCAGTTTTTTTGTGGATTTTTGTTGTTTATGCATAGTTTCTTGATGTTTAGCATTAAAATGGATAATCATATGTGTGTTTTGATGTCTCAGTATGGCAGAATGACCAGAACACAGTACCAAAATTAGGAGGGGGGTACTGTACATACAGTAGTGTACAGGAAGGGTGTTTTTTGGTTTTCAGTGTTTTTTTTCATGGTTTTGTTGGTGTTTAGCATTACTTTGGGTATTTCTATGTGTCCTTTGATGTCTAAATATGGCAGATTGACCTGAAAACAGTGCCAAAATTATGAGAGGTACTGTACATATGGTAGTGTATAGGAAGGGTGTTTTTTGGTTTTCATTTTTTTTTCAAGGTTTTCTTGGGGTTTAGCATTACTTTGGATATTTCTGTGTGTGCATTGATGTCTAAATATAACAGATTGACCTGAAAACAGTGCCAAAATTAGTAGGGGTACTGTACATACAGTAGGTAGGGTGTTTTTAGGTTTTTAGTGTTTTTTTCATGGTTTTCTTGTTGTTTGGCATTACTTTGGATATTCCTATATGTGTTTTGATGTCTGAATATTGCAAATTGACCTGAAAACAGTGCCAAAATTAGAAGGAGTACTGTACATACAGTAGTGTATAGGTAGGGTGGTTTTTGGTTTTCAGTTTTTTTTTTCATTGTTTTCTATCTATCTATTGCCAGACGCCTCAATCCCGAACGGGGTGGCCACAAACAAATCGCCTCCATGTCACTCTGTCCCCTGCCATTTCACTACCACGCTCCCAACTCTCACCCCCCTCTCTCATATACCTCTCCACTCCATCCCTCCATCTCATCCTCGGCCTCCCCCTCCCTCTCGCCCCCTCCACCTTACTCACATACACTCTCCTCGTCAATCTTTCACTCTCCATCCTCTCCTTGGTGTTGAAAATTATTTTGGATAATCCTATGTATGTTTGGTGTCAAAATACGACAGAATGACTGGAAAACACTGGCAAAATAAGGAAGAGTACTGATGGAGTCCCTCCTGTTGTCCTCAAAAACTGTGCTTCTGTGCTGACACCCTGCCTAGGTAAACTCTTTCGCCTTTGTCTCTCAACTTGTACCTTTCCTTCTTGCTGGAAGTTTGCTCTCATTCAGCCAGTCCCAAAGAAGGGTGACCATTCCCAACCCTCTAACTATCGTCCAATTGCTTTAACATCCTGTGTATCAAAAGTTTTCGAATCAGTTCATAACAGAAAAATTTTAAATCATCTTTCCTGTCACAACCTTCTTTCTGATCGTCAGTATGGGTTCCGTCAGGGACGCTCCACTGGCGACCTTCTCACCTACCTTTCAGACTCCTGGTCATCCTCCTTTCGGGACTTTGGCGAAAGCTTTGCCATTGCACTTGACATCTCAAAGGCTTTCGATCGAGTCTGGCATAAATCTTTGATTTCCAAACTGCCCTCTTACGGTTTCTATCTTTCTATCTGTGCCTTCGTCTCTAGCTTCCTTTCTGGTCGTTCTATCGCTGCTGTTGTAGACGGCCATCGTTCTTCTCCTAGACCCATCAACAGTGGTGTTCCTCAGGGCACTGTCCTATCACCAACTCTCTTTCTTTTATTCATCAATGACCTTCTAAGCTGTACATCTAGCTCTGTCCACTCATATGCTGATGATTCCACCCTTCACCTTTCTATTCGATTTCCGCAGCATCCGTCTCAGCAGTTGCTTCAGCAAACGAGGGATGAGGCTGTGGCACACCTGGTGTCTGACTTGGCTCGTGTCTCTGATTGGGGTAAAAATAATCTTCTTGTTTTTAATGCATCAAAAACTCAGTTCTTGCACTTGTCAGCACGACAGAGTCTTCCTCAGGATTACCCACTAATGTTTAATAATGTCCAGCTCAGTCCTGCATCATCCTTGAACGTGCTAGGGGTTTCATTCTCTCGGGATTTGTCTTGGAAAGAACATATTATATCTCTTGTGAAATCTGCTTCCAAGAGATTGGGTGTGCTGGGCCGACTCCGAACTTTCTTTACCCCTTCACAGATGTTGACTTTGTACACGGGTTTTGTTTGCCCGTGTATGGAGTGCAGCTCTCATGTGTGGGGAGGCTCCCCACATGCAGTTCTTCTCAGTGGGGTGGAGTCAGGGGCTTTTCGTCTCATTAGCTCTCCTCCTCTTACTGATTCCCTTCAACCTTTGTCTCTTCGCTGCACTGTTGCTTCTTTATCTCTTCTATCACTACTTCAATGGTCACTGTTCCTCTGAATTGTCTACTTGCATCCCTCCAGCTCTACGACGGGCACGTAGTACCCGTCTAGCAACAAACTCTCATCCCTTTTCTGTCCAACTCTCTAATGCAAGAGTTAACCGTTACTCTCAGTCCTTCATTTATGCAGCTGGTCAACTCTGGAACTGTCTCCCTCTGTCTGTATTCCCTGCTTCCTATGATCTCCAATCTTTCAAACGCAGTGTCCAGGCATCTCGAAATGAATGGATCTTGAATTTGGCTCTCTCTTGTATTGTTTTTACTTTTTCTTGGAAGGAACAGTATGTGGGCCCTGGCCTTTGGTTCCTTCTTCTTTGCATAAAAAAAAAAAAACATACAGTAGTGTATGGGTTGGGTGTTTTTTGGTTTTCAGTGGTTTTTGTACATGGTTTTCTTGGTTTTTAGCATTACTTTGGATATTCCTATGTGTGTTTGGATTTCTAAATATGCCTGAATGACCAGAAAACACTGTCAGATTAAGCATAGGTACTGTACAGATAGGTTAGGTATAGGTTGGAGGTTAGGTATTGGTTGGGTCTAGGTGTGGTAGGGGAATAGTGTTCATTATCCAGATGTTGTCACTACCCAGACATGCCTTTGGCTCTATTATGTCCACATAAATGAAGGATTTTTGTATAATGAAGTAATTGAGGCCCAAGCCATTCTGAAAAAAGTGAAATTTTGATAGAAGCAACATCCAGACTTCTCCCTGCTAACCCACACTTTTTCTAATATATCAGACTTTAGTCTGGATCACTCGAACTGTTTTTAAACTGTTTTCACCACCATTGCTGTAATATACGGTATTTTACATTCACCTAGTGGTAGGTGGTGGCGACCATCATCCACTCACTTGATGTAGTGCTGCCTACTTCTTCCTTAGCCTTTATCATTCTTTTTCTGTGCCTGCCCTCCTTTCTTCCTATTTCTCCTATATTTCCTGTCACTTCTTACTGCTTTTCTTTCCTTTACAGGTGGCATTACATTGAGTGACAAGCCAAATGGTTTCCTGTAAGCCAAGAAACCATTTACAATGCTGGGTGGTAACCATATAATCAAACCATACGTGCTCCCCACGTGTCAACAAGTGGGTTGGTGGAGGGTTAGTGCCCCTCCCCGTAAAATAAATAACTCAAAGTCGAATGGCCACCCCTTACGGGATTATGGTGTCTGGCAATAGATAGATAGATAGATACATTCACTACAATAATCAAATGATATATACTGCATAATAATACAGACAGCCCTTCACATGCGCGGATTCAGCTTTCGCAGGTTTGGCAGATACTCGGATTGCCCCTCTGTGGAGCCAAGATTCCGTTCGCGGCCGCAAAGTGTAGCAGTGCGGATACTCATGGGTCATTTCGCACCAAACCAGGCCTGCACCAAACCACCATGCTCCCATGTGGTAGTTTGGTTGTAAGAAGTTGGGGTCAATATGTAGCTGGTGACCTGCCCACACTCATGTGGATGTGCGCGAGACTCACTCAGTCATGGGAGTCTGTGGAAGTCACCAGGTACGTATTTACACTAACTTAGTACAGCCATACCCAGTCAAAACTTATTTATTAAACTTTGTTATCCAGTTGGTCTGTTACTATTTGTGATATTTTATGCTGCTTTCTGGTCCCAGATATGGTTTATTAGGTGCAGTATTTGCACACTTGCTCACGGAGGGTGATTTGCGGCTGTAGAGGCATTTACGGGAGGGTGCACCAAACGTTTGCGGAAATTCCACATTTGTGGGGTCTGTGTCCCCTAATGCCTGCGAATGTGGAGGACTGCCTGTACTGTAATGTACACTGATAAACATGTCTTATATTTACCTTATTGTGGTGAACATAGCTGAAGTGGTCAGGCAGTCTGGACTGCTTCTGGCTTTATCAGAATTTTTCCTGTATATAAGAAATTAGTCCGGGAACTCCTTAGTTCTGACAAAAGCTAATTCCGGTCTGTTGAAGTTTGTTATATCAAGGTTTTACTGTAAATGGGATAGGGGAATGAATAAATGAACTGGATAGATATTAAATGAATGAATGTGGTTGGATATTGTTCTTGTTGCATGGTTGAGCAGACCTGTTGACCACAGGTAAATGACTGCTTCTGGGGGGCCATCCTACAGGCACAGTACTGTACACACCTAATGCAGCACCCCTTTTTGGTAAACAGTGCCTCAGTTGGGTCAGACCAGGGCTGTTCCCAAGGTGGTTGGTTGGAGAAGTGAGTAGTGCAGAATGGAAAATTAATTGAATGAGGTAAAATAATACTGTATCACGGAAAGTCTGTGGATTCTGTGGGCCTAGTATTGAGTGGTTGAGAGTGCTCAGACTTTCTGCACGTGCCAGCCTACCGAATGCTTAGATCTCACTTTATTGGTATTTGGCAACTCTCCCTGATGCTCCCACCACCAAGGACTGTGGAGAACATCAGTACCATGTGGGACAAACTAGAGAGAGCATGCTTGTTGTGAGCTGCTTGAGTCACCAGGCCCCCCCCCCTCCCCTCAATATTTGTCTCTTGCTGCCCACCCACACCTCACAATAAGGTACAAGAATCTCACCCAGCAAGGAAAGGCTCAGATTCTTGCCCTGAGGGGGGCAGAAATTATGATAAAGGAGTTCTGTCAGTGTACAGGGAAGAGCAAGTCAGCTGTATTCAACTTCCTTGCAAAAGGCAAGAATATGCCTCAAGGTGAAGTTCCAGCCTGTAAATCAGTGCCAGGGCATCCCAGAAAGACTTAAGCAGCTATTGACAATCTTATCAAGAGGCAGTTAGTAATAATTCCATGACTAACAGCAAGACAACTGAAGCAGGCCAATCCCACCCTCCATGGAAGTGTTGCAGAACACACAATTCATGACGGCTGCCCGAAACTCCTGAACCTACCTCTTCATTTCCCTGCCAGAAACCCCTACTGACCCGCAAGATGCATGTTGCTTGTCTCAGTTTCACCAGAAAATACAAAGATTTTACCACTGAGGAGAGGAGAAGGGTCATATGGAGCGACGAGTCTACTGTGCAGGCGTGTCAAGCCAAGACGTTCCTCACTTATGAATCCCCTTGGCTTCCATTATGTGCAAATGGCTATCAAGCACCCTGGTTCAGTCATGATTTGGAGTTGCCTCAGTTGAGGGTTAAGTCAAGGATGATTTTATGTCATTCCCAAGAACCTGATGATGTTCTTTATGACCACATGAATTTTTATGAGATCCATGACTTCATCTTCATGTAAGATAGTGCATTGTGTCACAAGGTGAAGAATGGCATGAAATGACAATAAACATCATTCTGTGGCCTGGGAATTCTCCAGACCAGAATTCCATTGAGGAGTTGTGGTCTCATGTGCAATCTCTGCAGAGCAACACATGTTGGTGGAGTGGAGCCTGATACACCAGAAAGAAAGAAGATTAAACTCCAAGAAAGGAGCACCTTGTCAATTCTTTGCCTTTTTGATGCTGTCAGAGACATTTTGGGTTGACCTTGACTACTGTGGAAACCTTGCTGACTCCATGCCATGCTTTATTCAAGCTGTTTTGAAGGCATGTAGTGACCATACAAAGTACTAAATAAAAAAAATTAAAGGCATTTGTTGTTTTTTCCCATTCCTCATACTCTGCCGTTACTGTATGTCCGAGGTAAAGAGTGATTTTTTATTGGTTAGTTTCATTGGTGATAGCGATTGTTCTAATATGTTGTGTACTGGAGCTGGTTTGTTACTTGTTGAATTTTGGAGGGTTGTAACTGCTACAGAGGAGGAAGGGCTAATAGGTGATTGTGGAAAAGGTTGAAAAGTAAAGATGAGAGGACTGAGCTCTGTGGGACACCAATGGAGAGTAGTGTATTCTGAAACTGGAACTTTTGTTTTGACTGTAATACTGCATGTCTTTTATCTAAGAGGAAGGCAGCAAGCCAGTTCTTCCATTTTTGTTTTCACAATTTATTGACCAGGATATGGTAGGTGGTGGTGACCGTCATCCACTCAGTTTTAGTCCTGTCCACTTCGTCCTTTACCTTTGTCATTCTCTCCGACAAGGAGAGTATGTTTTCACCCTTGTTTGTTAGTATGTTTGTCTGTTAGCAGGATTACTTAAAAACTAAAAAAGAGATTTTGGAATCTCTGACCATCACTTAGTGATGGCCAAGATAAGGCTGGAAAGAAAATGGGTGAAGTGACCAAGGGGAAGACAGGAGGAAATAGCTTCTGTGAGAAGAATGGAGAAGTTACAAGATAGTGAGAAAATGGCAGAGTATAAGAGCATAGTGGAAGAAAGATTGGGAAGGTATGAGTTAGAGCAGATTGAAGGGGTGGAAGATGTATGTAAGATTTTCATGGAAGAGATAGGCGCAGCATGCGAGGTGGTTTGTGGAGTGAGGAGGAGATGCAGGGGTGTGCAAGGGACAGCATGGTGGAATGATGTGAAACGAGCAGTGGAACAAAAGAAGAAGACATATAGTGAATGGCTAGCGAGCAGAGGTAGGAGAGAAGATGAAAGAGAGAAGAGAGAGGTATATGTGAGGTGGAGAAGAGAGGTGAAGAGATTGGTGAAGGAGAGTAAGAAGAAAGTGGATGAGGAGTTTGGGAGGAATCGGTGTAAAGTGGAGAGAGAGTAAGAAATTGTTTTGGAAGGAGGTAAAGAAAGTAAGACAGTGTGAAAAGGGAAATGGTAGGGGAGTGAAAGATGGGAATA
>JAGKTI010027081.1:0-13372 GCA_018397915.1 Birgus latro | reverse complement strand
GGGCAGAAATATATAAAAGGTGTGATTCAGGGGTGGGTTGGCTCCGGTACCTCTTATAGGCCCTCTCCTTGTTGCGGACAGCATTAGAACAAGCGTGATTAAACCAAGGCATTCTTGCACTGAGGCGAAGATATGCATGTACTTGCATTGGCAAGTAACCCCCCCACTTTTCCACACCCTTTCTCTCCTGTCTCTCCCCCTTTCTCTAAGGTCTCTGTTTAGTGATGCAAAGTATATACCAGAGCTTCAGCTTCCATGCTCCAGTTAATTACATTAAAACATGGAATACATAATTGTCCAAGGAACTGAAGGGAGATAAAAGTATGGTGAGAGAATAATTATAAAGAGTTACATTAACTCTTCATAACCATTACATCATTCTCATTGTACTTTAATTAACTCCACTACCCCTTTCACTCCCACAGCTTCTTTCTAATCAGGGTAAATTTATCTAATAATAATTGGAACAAAGTAATAAAAGTCGACACGGTACTGAACAGATAAAAAAAAAAAAAAAAAAAAAGCTTGGAGTCTTGGTATGTCCTCCGATAGTTGTCACAAGAAAGGTGACTGGGGCAGAGGCTGGGGGGTGAGTGGGAGGAATGGAGAGAAAAATGGGATGCGAGTCCACCACGCCGTGACGTCACCACATCTGTGTAGTACCACTGTGTGAGAAGACCTGGTAAACTTATTGGCCTTGGATATTACTTTAGTTATACAGATAAAAGCGCAATAATAAACAGAAATTAATAGCAGCCAACTGTGGTGACCACGACTGCAGCACTGCCACATTCATAGATTGGCTGGAGGAAGGTGAATCACTACACCTGGGCTGGCAGCAATAGTACAAAGCTTGCCTAAACGTTCACTGGGTAAGCCGCCTGCATTGTGCAGAGTTAGCTGTTTATCGAAATACTCATATTCAGTATCCTCCAATGACTGAGTTGGCTACCTGCCAATAAACAGAGTATCATGTAATGTGTAAATAATATAGTAGCATAAAATAATTATGTCCGTTCCCCAGGCATCACCTGTATTATTTAACTGTGCTTTCAACAGGCAAACCCATGACTGGATGATGACTGTGTGAAACACTTTATTTTCCTTCCTGCATGAGAAATCAGTGAGGTAGGATCAAAATTTCATACATCACCATTGCCAATTAGTTTTTTCTTTAATATCGGAATGTCCTTGGCATGTTTCCTTGGATGCTGTAAACTGCCGTTCTCTTAACTTATAGTGCAGGTACACATGATGGGGATGTTCACCTCCCCAGAGCTGGCAGATATGCAGCTGGCATACGGTGTTACTCACAGAAATAGTCGTGAAGCACAGAGACATTGTGCAGTTTGCTATCCTATGCGAATTCAGCAAAATCACTCTTTTGCTGCCGTGGACAGACAACTGAGGGGCCAAAGCAGAGTACGGGTTACCCGTTCTCCAGACAATGAAGAAGTGTTGTAGCTAATCCTACTAGTACTAGGGGGGTGACAGATTAGCGATTTTTCCGATTATGCATAGTCTCCACATTTCAAAAGGAGCCATCAAGTCACGAATCTAGTGTTCATCTTATTTTTCACCTAAAATGTCATTTGACCCCTTGAACAGTACATGGGGTATGAACATATGGCATGTCTGCCCACAAGCCATTTAGGTAGATTGGGTTGGGAACACGTGCAATAATCCGCCTCTTCAGAGGCAGATTATTGCTCTAAAATCATCAATTTCTCTATAAATCACCGTAAATTCCAAGAGTAGAGAAGCAACAAGACCCTGAGAGTTTTTTATCTTTTTTCGGCAGATAATTGTAGTTTTAAGGCATTTTGTCATAAAAAATAAGCACTGCATCACATTTTATTTGCAAAATATCCGTTCATTGTACCAACGAAGAGGTTCTTGCCCGTAGGTATCTAGGATAGCTTGTTCAGGGCACAGATGAAATCACTGATGTCCACGTCAACGCGGCAAGTAAGTTTCTTCAGGTACATTTTGAGGTTACTTGTGTATATCTCACTGGAGAGGTTTCTATGGTTCTTCCTGAGCTTGAAGATCTCTGCCTGCTTCGGGTACATCAAGCAACTGTTCCTTGCATGCCTGATTTTAAGATACAGCCGATTGTTCTTGTTCTTCTCGTTGATGTTGCTGACCTTGTACTGGTCCACCTCTTCTGCATCGATGAATGGACCACCAAGGTCCTTAAAATGAGCTAAATCAGCCTTTCTCTTTCTGTCTGCAGAGATATTAGCTAATTGTCTCTTGTCCATTCCTTCCTCCCTCAACTTCTATTGTTGCTCATCCCACTCCTTCATGATTTGCAGTGTCGGGACTCTAACAATATCATAATACAATACATAGTAGCTGACTCTAAAGATATCATAATACAGTACATAATAGCTGCTAGCATACACAGGTAATCTACAGGTTAAGTCAAAGTCATGGCTAGGACCTGGAGGAAGTGACATTCGCACTCTCTCTCAGCAAGAATGCCACACACAGCACAACAGGCCATAAACAACACCTCGTGATGCCTGATAGGAAAGTCCCCAGAATTGAGAAAATTCCACTTAACCATTCAGTACACGTGACACAACTTCTCCTATATCAGAGAGGAGTCAGGAGGCAGAATGAAACAGGAGAGGAAGTCAGAAGGGGGTCTAGACTCTAGAAAGAAGCACGGTGGGGAATAAAGGGGCAGGTTCGCGAAGTTAGCCAGAATACAACGCTCTCACATCTTACACTCTCGTGTAATATACTCAATGTTAATCTTGAGCTTTCCTTTTCAAGAAAACTGACAAACGTCTCCTCTGTCTCGACCACCCAGTCGCAAGTCGTGGAGGCAATATCCCCAGAACCTGGCAGCATTCATCCCCGTACCTCTGGGACACAGCTTCACCTGGTGTCAGTAACTCCTCTTGGTAGAGAACATGTCGAAACCTCTCTTCATTCACGAAAGAGAAGGCAGGCTGAGACAGGTTGAGTGGTCTCTCCGTTGAGGTCGTGGTTAGATCCAGTTACAGCTGAAGGAAGGCCTCCATGATCTGGTCATATGTGGCTGAGCTACTGGAGGTGAAGGACACAAAAGGTTCCATCAGATGAACGCCAATCGCCACTCCCACTGAGGCGAAGATATGCACGTACTTCAGCTTCTCAAAACACCTGACTATGCAAGCCAGCTGATTAGTGATCGACTGGAACTTGAGCATGAATCTGATTACATCTTGATCCAAGAAGAGAGCCACCACACAGCTGTACACAAGAGAGTTGAACCTCTCCTTCTGCAGTCTCTTGGCCACGTTCTTCTTCTGTCCAAGAAATACTGTCGAACATGTCTGGCTTGTTCCATTGCTTGTGGTCAAAATCGTGTCTCAGAAGACATTTGGGCCAGTTCTCAGTGACAGATACCAGAGGGTTGCCTGTGGTGATAGGAAATCCTGCGAATATCCTCTCTGTCGACGTCACTCCAGAACTTGCACAGTTCCCTGTTGAACATCAAACTCAAATGAACTTGGCAGGGCAGGTGGTCAGGGATATGGTCAACTTTCAGCTACCATTCCTTCGACTCCAATGTTGTGGCAGACACTATCCATCATGATGAAGTCGATCTTGCTCTAAACGCTTTGTGGAGTAACGCCTCCACATACCGCCAAGATCGAGAGGACAGCCACTTTCAGATCGGCTAGGTTCTTCTTTGTCTCAGAAGCAATTCTGAGCATTGGAAAAGGATAGTGCTTCCCCTTGATCGTGACTCCTTGGACGGAATATGCTCCAGTCCCTTGTGTTCTGCTGCCATCATCGTGATAGGTAATCGAGACCTCATCACTGTCCAACATCTCGTGTACAATGTGGGAAGGCGTGAACACTTCGATGACTTTGCCCAAAGTGTTGGTTTTCTTGTGAGGAACAGTGTCGAGATCGATGATTCAGTCATCTTTGTCGTGGTACTTCCAATTGAGGTTGAACATACTGAGAAAATAACAATGTTGATTTAATTTTTAATTTTCTATAACTGTCTGCCATCAATATATGATGAGAAACAAATATAATTTTGAAACAGAATAAGCCACCAGCCTTGTGATGGGTAAACTGGACTGTCTAAGAAAACTTAGAATTAATATTACATTTTCTTGGGATCAGCCTACGGGTTATGCTCGGGACAATAGGGGTAGAACAAAGGTAGCGAGTGGCCTGAGCAGCCGTAGGCCTGGAACAGGATGGGGATAAGTGTGGACTTTGATGCTTACTGCATGTATCATATGAATCTCGGTCCACTGGATTTCGATGGAGCATGAGTAGTCTCCTCTTCACTAGCTCTCTCCTCTGTGTGAATTACCTCAGTACACTCTCAACAAAAATATTATACCATTATTACCAAAAAGCCATGTACAGTCTTCATGAGCAGAAGGAAGAAGACCAGTAGGAATGCGGGATTACGAGGATTTTTATTACACGCTCCAAAAACTCAAATAAAATGTAAGAATGGAAAAAAATTTCGATAGTGACTGGTTCACACTTGGTTGGACAAAATATTATATGACACCACTTTGTTAGGGACGAGTCAGATCAGGTATTAACATTCTAAATATACCAGAAAATCATTTCAATTACAATCAATACACCACCCTCTGGGCGTACTCTTGATAAACCATGTTATAAACCTCTAATACCATCCTTCACTGACATAAAGGTTCCCTTCCAAAATGTAACGGAGCATGTATATGACCACGGGGTGACAAATAAACAAACACTATTTTAAATTTCGACCCCCTGCTTAAACAGATTAAGAATAGTCATTCTATTAAAAAAAAATCTGATATGAAAATTGACTATAGGCTGATGCCAGTAAAAAGGTTACTCAAATCGCAGTTAATACTCTAAAATAGAGATCAAGCATTTCCCAATCCTCAACAAAAGAAAAACATACTTCCAGTAATCTGTTATTCACTTCACAGATTTACCTTATATGATTGAGAGATATACACCTTCCCTTTTCCTCACAATTCAAAATAATGACGAAACTGAAAGAATAGTACAGTGCCACAATCTTTACCAGAACATTCTCTAAATTTGAAAGTTTCTCACTCAACGGTCCGTACGGCTATTTAACACCCGTGTGTATTCTCGCTTAGTTATTTCTGTTTCATGTAGGTTGCGACCCAAAACAATTCACAAAGTTGGTTTGATAATCAAGGCTTCACTTAACTTCTCAAAACTGAGTATGAGTAGGCGTCTGGGAGTTATACGGAGAGCACATATTACCCACCAATTGATGATGCAAGTCCCAGCGCTGCGCCATGGCTAACCTCCAACACAGAAATCCTGTTGTCCTCCGACCCAGCATTAATTAGCGACACAGCTAAACTCCTAGGACACTCTCCATCTCCCAAACTCTTCAGCAAACTCGCAGGACACTCCCCATCTCCAAACTCCTCAGCACGTAGAGGAAGAAATATGGCCTCTCTCGAAAACACGTCCGCCTGGCACCACGGCTCAGTTCTGACTCCCGTCTCCGACGTAAATTTCAGAGTTGCCATCTCAAATTCACGAAATAGCGCTAGATTGTTACTAAAAACGCGCTAAAGAGCGCTAAATATTCTGAAAAAGGCACCCCAAAAAGCGCCAACTAATGTTTCTACACACGATACGTTGATTCTGACCTACACACATATTTCAAGTACACTTTTACACTCACCAGCTATGACTGTGGTACCTGGGTTACTGTAGATCTGCTAGATCCCACTCTATGATCTCTCCTTGATCTTCCTCGGTGAATGTCTCTGCTCCCTGGTCTGACTGAGATGATGTTGATGGTTGAGATGAGGTCTGATATGCTTCCACTGACCCAATTTTTCTCAAGACACTCTCAGGTAGTTTATAATCATGACAGGATTTGCCATGCCTTCTCAGTCCATACTTGATTGTCAAAACAGCGTTTAAGCTCTTGATGGCTAATCGGTTACGCATATTCGACTTGACAATACCCATCTGACTATAAACCCGTTCCACATCTGCATTAGAATGGGGTAAACTGAGTATTGTTAAGGCCAGGTCAGACAGTTCTTTGAAAGGATTTTCTCCAGTCGCATTCCTATATGACGCTCTTTCTGCCCACAGTCCAGCAGTGTCAGATGTCTTGTGTCCACTGGAGAGTATGAAGTTTTCTCCACTGGAAATCGATGCGCGTGAGTATTTCTGCATCATCAACAAACAATTTTGCAAGGTCCAATATATCATTTTTCACTGGCTTTAGGCATTCACTCCCACTGAAGGATGACATTGACTGGAGTACTTTAAAGTTCTCAGGCAAGCGTTGACGAAGTTGTGTGACAAGCTCTATTACAAATTCTATGCATCTTCGTCGAATATCACTCGCGATCTCATCAGGAAACTTGCATTCAGACATATTTTTTTTCAAACTCATAGCCAAGATACGGCTCGGGATCCAAGTGTTCCTGAAGGGAATCACTTTCCTTTAACTTTTTACCTGGTATGACAATTTTAGCACTAAGGGAGTCAATAAGATGCACTAGATCACTGAGCAACTTTGTTGGGTCTTGGACATCAGCTTCGAATTTCTTATTCACACTTTGAACTTCACTAAGAATTTGTTTCAAAAATATGAGAAACACATAATTTCTCATGTCACTAAACATTGAGAACAAAAGATCTGCAGTGTAGCATCGCTCATTTTTTCTTGCGAAGTCAAAATGGGTTTTGAGCTCAGTCCACTGCTGCACTATTCTTAGAATTGCAGATTCAATGGACATCCATCGGGTCTGGCTCATCTGTATTAGTTTCAAGGGAGGCTTTCCTTCGTTTATTAGTCCATACAATTCCTTGTATCTAGCTTGGCGCACTGCAGAATGTGAAAACCAGTTATATGTGTCTCGGATCAAGAAGTCCAAATGCCTAGGTAGACATTCGGTAGCAGCATGAGAAACAGCGAGCTGAAGTGAGTGACACACACATTTGACTAACATTAGATGAGGAATTTCAGATTTTAGCCTTGCATAAACTCCACTATTGACACCAATCATAACTGAAGCATTATCAGTGCCAAGGGCAATAAGATTCTGCAACTCAAGTCCATTACGTTTCAAAGAATCCTTCAGTGCATGACAGATTGCATCAGCATTACATTCTCTCAACTCAACTAGGTCCAAGAATGTAACCACAACACGTTTTTTTTCCCTCCGAGTAATAACGAATAGCTATACCTAGAAGCTTGGTTACAGATATGTCATTGCTCTCGTCTTCTTCTACAACAGCACTACACTTTGATCTTTTCAGTTTTAGGTCTTTACATCCTTTACTGTCCGAGAAATTATGTTTGCAGAGCGCACTTAAATGATCCACTACTCTCAAGGAGCAATGTTCAGCTATGAACAAACACAAGCCTGCTTCAGTTTCATGTACACTTTCACTTGGTTTCACAAACTGAAGTTTGGGTTGTCTTTGTGACGAAAATGGTTCCTCAGCCTTCTTGTGTTTCAATGTCTTTTTGTGCCTTTCTAAATCACTCAACTTTGCAGCTATCGTGCATTTGCAGTACTTGCAGAAACAGTTCGAGTCCACACAGTAAATAGTACAAGCTGCGTGATTTATCACTTTGTAAAAAAAAATTAAACTACTTTTTCTGATACCTTAAAGTATTCCAGGAAAACTAAGTATTGTATATTTGAAATGTAGGTAAAATCGCTAAATCTGGAGGTAAATTGGGTAAAAACGCGCCAAATAGCGCCATGTTCAAAATTATCGTGTTAACTATCATCAAAAAGCGCTAAATCTAGCGCGTTTCGCGCTAAAATGGCAACCCTGCCGACGTTTGCTAACTCCTTCAAACACAGCAGTGCTCGGCGCGGCTTTCAAATTATTTTCCTAACCTTATTAACAATACGATACTTTCCAACTAAATACATCATTTATAAACTAACTCTGTTTGCTAGTATCACAGTTGACGTAAAAATCTATGTTACACTATTTTAAATGTACGATACTATATACACAGGTGACTACTTAATGCGGATGAACATGGCATAATGCGGCCTCTTTGTCTCTCAGAAAGCTGTTACTTTCAATAAAAATAATTATTTGAATAAGGGGACATTACAATAATTTTCCTTCATTACAATATACTTCCCTACTTCCACTATGGTTGCAGAAGCCTGCACCACTGACATTTGGAAGCTGGACAACAACTTATCAATGACACCAATATTCTGGCCTAACTTTTTGTAGGCTGTGCCTTATGTGATTTCAGTCTTCCAGAAGAGTCTTCTCGACTGACGAGGATGAGGAGTCTGTCATAAACTTCTGCTTCTTGGACGACGTTTCCTCTTCTGCTGGTTGGTATTCCTCATCAATGCAAACTTCTGGACACTCGTCTTCTTTGTCGCCTGAGGGGAGGTTACTCTATTTATCCAGTCTTCCCAGATCAATCGCTTCCCTCCTCATCAGTTCAGCCATCCCTTCTTCACTCTTCTGCCTCAGTGCCATTTTCTTCCATTTCCTGTCCACGAACGTTTCGCAAAACATCTTCCTAGTTATCCTCTGATTTTACAGATATGCTTCTTCATCTTTGGTCATTTTGACACCATACAGCATCACTTGCTTCTTGTCCTCTGTCGCTACTTTTGAAAGAGTACTGTTCACACGGTTGTTGAATGGCTCAACACAGTTCTGGTGCCAGGATTCTGTTCTTCCTGGTTTGAAGGAGAGAGGAAAACTCTTCGTATAACTTCAGGATCGTCTTTTTCATATTGTTCTTGGTTATGGTGTAGATGTTGCACCAAATGTAATGGTCTATGGCTCTGTCTGCAACCAGTGCAGCAACTTGTTCACGACTAAGTTGGACATGACTAGCACCAAGAGGGCAAACATGGAAGATCATCAGTTATATTATGTCTTTCTCAATGGGCCTGGAGCGAATTCATGACGTTCTTGGTAGATTTCGTCATTCAATGTCTTCTCAATCATAGATCTGATTTTCCTCATTTTGAGAAATAACAACATTTTTCAACCAAAACCTGAAGAAGCATAAAAAATTAACTTAGACGTGTATAAAAACAATGAAGCTGTGTTACGGACCACCTGTTCAGTATACATCTGCCTGAAAGAAGTGAACATCTCATACCTCAAGGGGTATGTCCAGGGGGTCAAAACAATTCATAGGTTGGAATATTTTCGTGACAATGATTGTATTCAGGCAAGTCACATTTTAAGACCCGGAGGTATAACATTCATAAAACTGTCACCCCCCCTACTAGTACAACTGCAGACTCATTAGAGCTTAGTCACTAATCAAGTTGGAGAGTATTAAGTGAACAGTTACTCTATCCATATCATTTTCAGAGTCTGCGGGTTTTGAATTCTAATGATTATCCAAGACCACTTGCAATCTGTCCGAGGTTTACAGTATACATGGGTTTGCTATCAATGTTTAGTGTGGGATGATTGGTGATCGCTTGGTACGTCCTCATGTACTCCATAGTCGTCTTATGGGAGAACGGTATTTACTTTTTCTACACCACAGTTTACCAGAACTACACGCAGAAGAATGTGGCTAATGCATGATGAAGTCCCTCCCCATAATAGTACAATTGTACATAATTAGATGCAACCATTCATAGGCATGGGGTCCCATTCCATGACCAGCACAATCTCCGGATCTGTAACTTGTAGACTTCTTCTTGTGGGGTCACATGAAAGCTTAATGTATGAGGACCCACTTAGGAGGCAGGAGGATTTACTGCCACGGATTCAGGACACCTGAGAAAGAATTTGCAGTACTCCTGGGATGTTCGATCGTGTTAGGCATTCCATGATACGCCGATGTAACTTATGTGTGGAACTGGGCAGGTATATGGAACATCATTTATAAGCTATGTATAATGCCAACAATACATGCCAGTATCCTCAGAACGTCACTAGTATTCGTGGGTCCCTTCAAAAGTTCTTGGCCTTACCCAGAAACAAGGGGAGCAGCCACAACTTTTGGACAAGACCATATGCTATAAAGCCTCATATGACTATACAAAAACTAAGATCTTTGTCTTTATTTGTTTTCAGATGATGCCCTTGAAATTTAGTAGGTTAGAACAAAACCCAAAAATGGTCAAGAAGCCCAAGCTGTGATCAGGTGTCTGCAAAAATATGGAAATGTCCCTTAAGGATGTCCATCAAGACATACGTGACACACTTGGTGAGGATTCTCCTTGTATTCCTCCATAAGGAAATGGGATTCTGACTTCAAGTGGAGCAGGGAGATTACCGAAGGTGAACCCTGGTCGGGACGCCCAAAATCATCGACTGCGGACGATCAAGTGGAGGTCATTCACCTCATGGTTTTGAATGACAGACATTTGTCTGTGTAACAAATAGACGACACCATGGGCATCAGTGTTGGTTCAGTGCACACTGTTTTGACTGACATCTTGGGTATGAGCAAGCTGTCTGCATGATGGGTGCACAGAATGTTAAAACCTGACCAGGAGCTGACCAGACTGGAGACTTCAAGGACGCATTTGGCTCGTCTCCGGGCTGATTTAGTCAATGTCTTCTGGACATCTGTGAACCAAGATGAGACATGGGTTCACCACTTGGAACCTGAATCAAAGAATCAAAACAAGAAATGGAAATATCACGTTTCTCCACCTCCCCTCAAAATTCAAGCAAGTGGCATCTGTCTGCAAGGTGATGGCGTCAGTGTTCAGAACACTGACAGAGTACTCATTGTTGACCATTTAATAAAGGGTCAAACCATCAGTGGGGATTGTTTCGCATCGGAATTGCAATAGTTGACAGAAGCAATAAAAAAGAAACGACGGAAAGCTGTGAGCAGGTGTGCTGTTGCTCCAGGACATTGCCCTCTTCCACAGGACATAGATGGCAGTAGCTAAAGTAACCAACTGTGGCTTTGAACTGTTGCCTATTCATGCACGACATACCCATACCCCACAAATACACATAGCTTCCTGTGCAGATGACATAACACTTACATGTACACACCAAAACACAAACATATCCGCACGCATCCTCCAACCTTACCTCAACACACTACAAGAATGGTTCATCACAAACAGGCTCAAAATAGCCCCAGCCAAATCTATAACGACCCTTCTCACAAACTGGACAACAGAACACAGTCACACACCACACCTCACCATAAAAAACACTCCCCTACCACCCACCCACCCACCCACCCACACCAAAAATCCTTGGTGTAATATACAATACATCAATGTCATTTAAACAACACATCACAAACATTAAAGATAAATTAACACCACGACTCAGTGCCTTATGGTCACTTGCCCATACAACATTTGGACACAAAAATGAAACCACCACCACAGTATACAAACAATATATACGTTCAGTGATGAATTATGCAAGCTCTGTTTGGGCTTCCAACCTCACTAAAATACACTACAATACTCAACAGACAATATAAAACAAGGCCCCCAAAATAATCACAGGCTGCACAGCTACTATACCCACTGACCACCTACTCCATGAAACCAAAGTCCTCAAAGTCAAGGATCATCTAGGCATAAGAGGCACACAAATTATTGCCGATCCTTCAAAAACCCACACCATCCACTACACTATATGGCAGCACATTCACACACAGCAAGGAACATCAAAACAACACTCAGCACATGATATCATACACAAATACTGTCATCTCTCCCCCCTTGCCCACCTCAAACCAGCTTCCAGAAGCATATCCATTCGCAGATCACTTGCTGCTCCATTCAGTCACTTAAAGACAACACACAGCTGCATGCACGGTCTCCTAATATCCACCCATCGGAATCCTTCCTCCCTCATTAGGACAGGGTCCACCTGGCCACGCAGAGATGTGGGCATCATCCAGTCCTCTTGAGTTATCAGAAGAAATTGGATGACTCTGTTGCTGATACTTGTCCAGGATGCAACACAGCACCCCATACTATTAAGCACATTATGGAAGATTGTATTGCACACAATCACCTGTGTGAACAACACAACATACACTCCCTGAGAGCTGTGGGAAAGCCAGGTCTCGGCCCGGCCTTCCTTACGGACTCTGGGCTGTTTGACCAGACTGCCTAGGGAACACCTACTACTACTACTGTTGCCTCATGCTTCTTACTCACTCGACTTGGCTCTCTCTGATATCTAGCTGTTTCCCAAACTGACCACCTGCATGGTCGCTATTTTTGGAGTGATGACGAAGTCATCCATTATGCTCTTGAAGCGCATTTGGAGGCTCAAGATGCAACCTTCTTCCACAATGAGATAGCAGTGTTTGAACGTCAGTGGGCCAAGTGCATTGAACTTAGGGGAGACTATTCTGAGAAAAAATAAAAGAACACTCTGTCCTATGACACTTTTTTGGCTGTGGCAGAGAATATTCTGAAGGACACATCTATTACGTAAAACAGTTCATTTCTGTTGTAAAAATGCTTTACTCATAGATTAGCTTGACACTACTCGATTTCCCTACAAATTATTTCTAATAATGCCCTTATCCCCGTTTGCCATATTACAAAGGACAAGACTAAACGTGAAAGCAAGTGTTCTGGTAGTGCTTATAAAATTACAGAAAAGTGTACGAAAGATTATTGTCCTCCTCATTACGTAAACGTTTCATAATTTGATATCCTAGCTATAATTCATTAATCATGTGCACACTCAGCTGGAATATTGCTCACGCTTGTGGAATGAGTGTTGAGAGTTTGCACTAAAACAACTAGACAAAATTGAACTTCCTCCTCTACAGGTAAGAAGGAATGTTACCTCCCTGGCATTATTTTACAGATAATTTTATGGAAAATGCTCAGACTAAGCTGCATCCATTGTGCCACCTCTCCATGACCTCCCCCTCGCTACACGGGCATCTGGTAGCACTTATGACTGGACTGTCACAGTGTCATATTGCTGAACTTCTGCGTATCAGAATTCTTTTATTCCCCGAACTGAATCTCTTTGAAACTCGCTCCCCCAGAGTGGTTTTCCTCCACACTTTAACATACGGTTGTTCAAGTTCAACTTTTACAATTTTTTTTTTTTAATGAGTGGAGGACACCTGCTATCTGGTGCATGGATTATTTCTTATTCATCAACTTACTCTATGTAGTGCTGCTCTCAGGTGCCTGTCCTTTCCTCTCTTCCTACCTTCCTTCCTCTACTGTCTTTCTTTCCTACATTCTGTCCTCTTCCTTCTGCCTATGGGTGACTCTACACTGAATGACAGGCCAAATGATTTCCTGTACACCAAGAAACTGTTGACAATGCAGGGTGGTAACCATATAATCAGATTATGGCGCCTGGTGGTTTAGTGGGTAATTGAGGCGCTACAATGGGATTGGGTCTGTTTACGTTATATCCA